>JAWPHD010002087.1:80000-276280 GCA_037043455.1 Cyrtodaria siliqua | reverse complement strand
GTGCTAAATTATGATGACAAATACACATATCTACATGTTGATACCAAACAAGCCAAGTTTTAGTGGAAAATGTTTCTCCAGGCCATCATTTAAAGACTTAAAAAATCTGAAACTCCAAATTACGGCTTTCCGCAGCGAAAAATAGCAAAAAAAAAATCAAAACCGGTTTTAAAAGAGTGTAAAGTATTTTTTTGAAGATAAATAATCATTCCAAAAGGAAAAATGCCAGTTAAGTAAGAATCTGAGAGAAAATGACAATTCACAGATCCCGCCTTATAGGTGTAACACACCCATTGATTGTTGCATTGAGTTGTGTGTGAATTAAAATTTAAATGCCATGTTGTCATTCATATCTGGGCCCAAATTAAAAATGAATAACTTACATTCTCATCACAAATGACACATATGCTGCCAAAAAATCAACAGAAAAATGGGGGTCATGTATCTTCTAAGAAAGAACTTGTCTCATGAATGAATGGTCCCTTTAAAAACATAAACACTGAGATGCCATAATATTGTATTCATACACTCATTTCCATATAAGCAAAATAAATTAAAAACTCACAATTTTAACATGGCAATGCTTGAAAAATGTAACAAATAGATCAACAATGTGATATAAACCAAAAATAGCACTTTAAATTAGTGAAAATGCCTTTTTTTTACAAAAAGAAATGAGAATTATTTATTGACGCCATTATGCGACTACCCCAGGTCGACACTTCCTGTATTGCAATGGGTGTACTACACCTATACTATACAGTATTCAAACCTTAATATAGACGAAAAGAAAACTCTGTCTATGGATGATAAACTTAATATTATATTGGAAAACATGTCACACTTGGGTTTAATTTAACACAGGATAGATAACATAGAGAGTCAACTGTATAGTCATGAAGTCACGGATTAGCGATTGAAATTACTAAAAAGATAAAACGAGGGATCTTGAGGCCCGCCAGAGGGAAACGAATATTGTCATCTCGGGCATTGCTGAGTATGCCGGAGAAGAATGTACATACATTGTAAACAGTCATAATCTCAAATCTCAAATTAATTATACTGAATTTACAGTGACGAGAGCCTACAGACTAGGTCGAATTTACAGACCAACGAACTCGCCCATTGTTCCACGCAATAAACCCAGACAACTACTCGTCACGTTCAGCAACTCTGGTGACGTAAATGAGATTATGGAACTTTCATACATGTTAAATGGCACTAACATTGGCTTCTCGAGGGACTGTCCTAAAGAGATAAACGGTGCGCGGAAAGCTCTGTGGCCGGAATATAAGGCTAGCAGAGAAAGGTATGGAAACAAAAACGTGCAAATAAAATGCCCAGCATCCCTTTATATTAATGGGAAAATAACAAGAGACTTCTTCCCTGATTGGTATGATACACTAAGTGGGCCTAGACAAACTAATGTATCCGAACGAATCAGAGACACCACGCAACTGCGGATGGGAGAAGTCAAAAGTGCATATGCTGCCAATCAGACAAGGGACGACACTCCCTTTATGGATACAACCTTTCCCCAAAGCCTAGCTGAGCCAGACATAAATATGTGTGGCGAAATTGCAAGCAACTAAGCAGACATTAACACAACATATTGCTCCAGTTCCCAGTCAAGTGATCACAATGATTCTAACTCTGGAGAACTTGTATCAGAGCCTTGTGAGCAAAGGCCCAATAGCAAACAAAAACATGCAGGCAGGAGGCATGTTAAGCCTAACAAACAACTGAACCTAAATCTAAATGCCACGAATCTAGCAACCCCGGCCCAGCTAAACACCAACCGGTCTAAGAAGCAAGCACCACCCACCTACCCCCTCACCCCCAGTTCCCCCTCCGGTGATCGCAGCGTCAGAAAATCATGAAAACTTAAGTACTTCTGTGTAGGCCCCAAGGGGGGCAGTGTGTTATATTGAATCATCAAACTCAAAATACAAGCCCATGAGAAGCAGTAAAGAATTAGGATCCCCCTTAATTTCCCCATCCGACAGACATCTAAACAGAAGTAATCGTGTTTCATCCATTGATGAATGTCAGTCAGAGTTGTTAAACGACAGTGGTTCTAGTCATCACATTTCAACTCACGTCTGGAATGTTAGACCCAAACAGAGTTTATCAACACTAATACAACTCAGTATAATACTAGTGTTAATGAATGTTTTGGTAAAGATTATTTAACCCAGCATAGTGTTACTAATGGTAATAACGTCTACCAAAACGAGCCCTGCGGTGCGTTTCATCGTTTTATTGTTGTTGTAGTTTTAATAAAACGTTATATACATGTACATAGCCGAATATAGAGAACCGAAAAACATCAGCCTTTTTAAAGCACATGTAGATGTGTTAGCTTTTTTCCGCTTTTAGTCATAAAATCTGATATAAATAATACAATATTGATGAATAATGATACTGGTTTTAATTACTTTATACAAAAAGGACACATGTGTCAATACGCATTCAAATAATATTGCTCTACCCCATGCCAAAAACGCAATTTCTTATTAGTAAATGTACGTAAATATATAATATACTATAGCTGCATGCAGTTGGCTCAACATACGACATTCATTTTTTTAAATGTCGTCCAGTAAAACATACTACATTAGTATTTAATGTTATACATGTGTTAAACCTGGATGTAAATATTAAACAATTAGAAACGAATACAATTTGAATTTATTTCTTCGTTAATTTTACCATGGGATATACAATACTATTTATTATGGATGCATTTAAAATATTGCAGTATTCCAAAATGATTGTTTACTATATCAGTCTTTGAACTGATTATTAAATATAATTTGCAAATATGTCATTGTATAAAAATGCTAGCGTAACGGCAAGCATTGTTTAATACTCAAGATAGCCTGGAGTCTCGGGATTAAAGGGTTCAACCGTGTCCACATTACACTGAAAATTAAATGCGAAATCTATACTCCCATCTAGTTGTCATTGTTTTACTGGCAACGTTGCAATTAATCTTCATTTACGTCACCCACGGAGTTCATAGTTGACAAAATAGAACTATAGTTTAGATGTTACCGAATACAGCCTGTTACAAGAAGAAACTGATGCAAAGCATCATGGCGGCGCAGAATGTTTTCAAAAGGAGGAAACAAACAAGTGCATTATTTGCAAATATTTATTATATAACAAAAATGTAGAAATATTTTACAATGTATAAAAAGTTAACAAAAGTAACTTGAGAAAAAAAGGCACATACTTAAGATATTGAAACATATTTAAGTGTTTGCATTAATTGCTGATTATAAATATCTAGAATGTTATGAAGATTTTTAGAATGGTGTAGGTGGACATGTATTCGGAAGAAGTGGTTTGTAGTGGTAAGATATCATACAGTTTAGTTTTTTGAATGTTTGACACTAATTTTTGTCATAGGTGTAGGGCTGATCATGAGATTTTTCTTGAGTGGCAACCAGTATGAAATGGCCTGCGTCAGGAAATAGCATGCCCAAGCAAAGTTTCAAAGCTGTATCTGTTATAGTTATTGAAAAACGTGCACCTTAACGTTAAAACTTTATCAAATACGCAGACGCCGATCAAGGGATGATTATAAGCCGTATTTTTTTTCCAAAAACATACTGGCTAAAAAGTGGACCTTAACGGAAAACTTAACCAATATACTAAGTTCAAAAAGGGGCATAACTGTTGCAGAAAGCAGCACATAATTATGAAACCTGATATGCTGGGTCATGTTATGATGTAGAACAACTGTATAAAGTTTCAAAGTTGTAGCTGTTATATGGACCATGACATAGCGCCAATTTCAATACAGCAATTTCAATACAACAAAACGATCTTATGGCCAGTCTTTTACCCCCAACATTTTGGCCAGTCTTTTACCCCAAACATTTTTACAACAACAACAACAACAACAAGTCACGTGCTCCTCCATTATTATAGGCGCGCCAATAATAGATACACCATGATATAACAGTAGCATTATGATATAATTAATTGTGTACCCATACACATTAACATAGACCGTGGCTGATTTGCGTGTGCCTAAACGATGTGCCTTAAATGGATTAAAGAAACAATAAAACCAGGAATTTTGGTTACATAGTACCTTTGGAAAAATGAAATATAAGCTTCCACATTACACATTCATTGGCAATAATGATAAGAAAAATTTGAATCAGTTATAAAGGCCACCGATGCACAATACAATATACATGTGACAAAAGTAAAAAAAAAGAATTTGTAACAAATTGTATTACCTAAGTTCAAGAAGCATTATATAACCAAAGTTTAAGAAGCACTGGTTACACAGATATTGTATATCCTAAGTTTAAGAAGCATTGCTTACATATATGTTGTATTACCTAAGTTTAAGAACATTAGTTACATATATGTTGTATAACATAAGTTTAAGAAGCACTGGTTATATATATGTTGTATAACTAAGTTTAAGAAGCATAGGTTACACATATGTTGTATAACCTAAGTTTAAGAAGTTACTCCAAACTGTGTACAATTTAAAGCTTGTTTTATATACATTCATTACAATCCTGGAGATATACACATTATTTTACTTATTTCGAATGGGATGACATAGAACCGTGTCATATACAAGTATTAAAACAAGATGAGCAGTAGTACATGCTTTTATATCTTAATATCTTAAATTACGATTTAAATCAAATTCATTTTCTATTTAATGAGGGTGTGTTAGGAGGTTTTTATTTTCTAAATGCCATTAGGCCAGATTGGACCATGAGGCAACATATTTACTATACAAACATAGAGGCACATGACTGATGATCAATACATACATTCATCAACATACAAATAATGAAATCCCACAGTCTATTAAAACATATTAATTGGAACACTATTAAATAATATTCCTGGGAGAATATACATACAGTAAATTAGTTTATCTTAGAAATATCATCAAACAAAGAGACTGCTTCAGTGTTTGTGCATATCCATAATTAAGAAGAAAAAATAAAGAAAAAAAGATTTACTTGGGAGAAGGAAAATATAGTTTAATTACTATATAATAATGCATTACGTAATTTAAATGCTTTGAATATAAACAACCCAAAATTAAAGACTTCCCTTTTGTTTTCACTTTTTAACAGCATTAAAAATTTGAACATACTTGTCCGTTGGAAATAAAAACTTGACAGTATTCTTACGTAAATTTTAAAATTATACAATGGACAACATAAAACAAAATAGTATTCGTCTTCGAGTATGTTACAATGTCTACATCGTCTCTCATCTATATGAACTCTATTTCTGGACCGTCTGCCCATTTCCACTTCTAATCTGGGTCCATATATGTTTTCTTTGTTAAGTAAAAAGAAGGCTGAAGACGACATTTGTTTGTGTAGGTTTTGAAAGATATATACATTTTTAAGTGAAAAGTAATCATTGTTTTCAAATAAGATAACGATTTTGATTAACATTTTTAAAATGTTTTATGACTATTCTTTTTCCTCTTTTTAGTAAAATTTGGATTAGAAACAACAGGAGTCTTATTCAAAGATACATAACAAAAAGCGCGGTGACATTTTTTGATAATATTTGGTTTAAATTATACCAAAGAAGCTTTAATAATCCATGTAAAGGCAATCTTAGCACTATATCCTTTCAAGCCAAACTCCTTAAATTTATGTTTATACTAATAATTAGTGTCCGGAGCATAACTTGAAAACTATAAAGAGACTGGAATGCGTCTTCACACATTGACAGAAGGCTGTACAGGAAAGAGCAAATTTTAAAAACAATAAATCTGTCTTCCTCTAAATTATGACAAGTTCCTTTGTAAGTTTATACTCATAATTTTTTTATATAGAGCATATCTTGAATACTAACGGGAGTGGAATACAATTTGACACAATGATAAAGAGCAATACGCCAAATGTCAAGCACAAGACTCATAATTAGCATGCATTTATTTGCGTGTTTTTTTTTCAACCATGACAGTGAATTACTTTCTACATGATTAATAAGAATAACAAAACTTAGAGTTACGAAACATGTAAAGTAGTTTCTGGGAGTCTGGTTGTACGAATACTTTTCGTGCGCAGCCACTGAGCAAACACCAAAATAATTATAGCAACCACTAAAGATGCCGCTGCTGCTTGAAGAGCTGCTGTGTATGAACCTGTTTGGTCTCGAATGTGTCCTGAAATAAGCAAACACAAGTATGACTACCTTATTTGATGGTAATTATCGGGTCTTTCTAAGGCTAACACTTGTTGGGATAAGCGTAAAATATGCGTATTATGGAATTAGTCTGACACCAACTCTAAAACGTAATGCGCGTTTTGTTCTTATAAATGAGTGATTCAGTTTTGCTGAATTATTCTTAAAAATCCAAATAATAGGAATATATCTGCGTTTATATAACGTAATATACATAAATATAGTATGATAAACAAGAAACCCAATAAATAAAAGCCTCTAATGTCAAACATACATGTATGTTATAATTAAAGAGTACCACATAGCATAAGGTCGATTAAATAATAAATACAATAACAAATATGTGCGTCTTTTTTCCCCAGATATATCTATAAGACTAGGTACGAAGGCGCAGAATCGCCCCATAGAGCCTCGTCATCTTCGTTTTCTAAACGTTGTCTTATAAATGCGCTGAACTGTTGTATATAGAATAAAATTAAGAGCATGTACATGTGTTATTGGTCCTGTAGCAGTTGTTGCTATCCCAGTCGTTGTCATCAGTATTCCCATGGCATTTGGAAGGTGCTCCTTTCCAACCAACTTCAAAGTTGTTACCACCCAACTCGATATTAATAATCCAAATGCAAATCCAGTTACAGCAGAAACTAACATAAGAAGCCCGTATGACTGTACAACTATAAGTGACGCCATTCCTATAAGGCCAAAGGCTGCAGCAAGCATTGGAAGGGAAAGAATCTTTACAATGGGAATCTGCAGAAGAAATCCGAAACTTGCTCTGGCGACAATACCTGAGGCACTGAATATGATCATGGCGACAGAGGCATCCGTCTCGTCGAAACCCTTGTCGGCAAATACGTCAAACACGATAAATATAAATGTTTCTATACATGGCATAACTATCGCGTTAGCTATATTAAATGCCATGAACGATTTGTTATTTAGGACTGATTTCATTTTTCTAAAAACATGTAATGTCTTCATTCCAGATACGTTCTGACTTCTGCCTTCATCGATGCTTTCGTTTACGACACTGTAAATGTTTATTGTGTCAGTAATTTCTACTGTATTGCCAGCTTTGGCGATCTTCATTTCCGGACCATCGTCAGTGTTCTTATTTCTTTCTGACCCACTGCGTGGGATTTGGTTATTTCTCAATTCATTTCCGTTCTCATTAACAGAAATAAAGGAAATACCTATACCATCGGCCTGTTTCTCATCTTTTTTGTTTTGCCTTTTTCGACAATGGTTTGCTTGGGGAGTGTCATTAATAGAACAGCCGGTATACAATTTATTGTTATTCCTCCAGATAAGAGTAAAGCACCCCGAAATCCGAACATTTCGCTGCAAAATAAAGGCAATATGAACTGCAATATAGATTGAAAACACATGATGTATATATAGTACATAAAGAAGTGGTATATAAATATTGTGTTCCATTGTTCTTATATAAAATATATGTGTATGACACAACTTTAAATGGGATGGATCAAACTTTTGTTTTATTTTTAAAAGGTAAACATCAACTTTGTATTCAAAATAATGATACGCAATTGCAGATATTCTTCAATTCTCCTAACCAAAAGTGTCGGCTTTATTTTAGCGGAGTAAGCGTCTATTACTAAATATTACTTCACGTCATTACGTACTGAATTATAACAAAAACACCAAGTTTAAACATCTTTGTTTTCTGATAATTTCACGCTGGTTATCCTGATAGATGCAATATCGGGTGAACTAAAAGTGGGTAACAAGAAAAGCTGGAGAACCATAAATAGTATTATTTATAGTAGGTGATCTGGTGATATCTTGTTTTCTTTAAATAAAGTTTATAATGGTAATACATATATCGAACGTTAACCAGTCCTTTACAGGTGTTTTTTCATTGAGTTTGGTAAGAATTGAACACATTAAGATATATCTTTATCTGTAAAATTAAAAGTTACAAAAATAAAACTTGTTTATACGATTTAAAGTAGTTCCTGTATTAGGAAAGTACAGTATATTCCCTTTGCGGCAAACCATAACGACACACGACAGTATATGTTGCCTTATAGTACATATACTCAATGTATGGCGCTGAACCTAATTGTTTTCAGATTCACAATAACGATCCCAATCAATTTGTCTGCCAAGTGTGAAAGAGATGTGTAAAATAACATACTGTTATCTAAATAATCTGGTAAAGTTTGGTAAAGATCGAATGTAAAATGAAGGTACAAGAGTGTTGACATAACACATTTTTCATAACTTCAGTGTCACTCGTCCAATCCGGCTGGTTTTAGTACATGACCGAGCTTTCATCAATATCAACAATCTGGCAAAGTTTGGTAAAGGTAGGATGCAAACTGGAGGTGCTAGAGTGTTGACAAGACAAAATATAGCAAGTTTTGTTAATTCAAGGGCAATAACTCCGGTGTTACTGGTCCCGTTCCAGCTGATTTTCGAACTCTTCCGAGCTTTCATTGATATTAATAATCTGGTAAAGTTTGCTGAAGATCGAATTAAAAATGAAGGCGCTAGTGTTGACAAAATATAGCAATTTTCGTTAATTCAAGGGCAATAACTCCAGTGTTAATACTGATTCGATCTGGTTGTTTTCGAACTCGTCTGAGCTTTCATTGATATTAATAATCTGGTAAAGTTTGGTAAAGATCGGATGAAAAATGAAGGTGCTAGAGTGTTGAAATAAAAAAGTTAACAACTTTTCAATAATGCAAGGGCAATAACTCCAGTGTTACAGGTCCGATCTAATTGGTTTTCAAACTCTATCGAGCTTTTATTAATAACAATAATCTGGTAAAGTTTGGTAAAGATCGGATGAAAAACCAAGGCGCTAGAGTGTTAACACAACCTATAGCAATTTTCGTTAATTTAAGGGCAATACCTCCGGTGTTACTTGTCCGATCTAATTGGTTTTCAAACTCTATCGAGCTTTTTATTAATAACAATAATCTGGTAAAGTTTGGTAAAGATCGGATGAAAAACCAAGGCGCTAGAGTGTTAACACAACCTATAGCAATTTTCGTTAATTTAAGGGCAATACCTCCGGTGTTACTTGTCCGATCTGGCTGGTTTTTGAACTCGCCCGACCTTTCATTGCTATTAATAATCTGCTAAATTTTTGGAAAGATCGGATGAAAAATGAATATGCTAGAGTGTTGACATCAAAAAGTTAAAGGGCGACGGACGACGACCGACAAAAGACCACGGCATAAGCCCTTTTTGGCCAGTAGAGCTAAAAATCGACGGAATCATCGTTTCAATTGATAAATCAATGCAAGCTGACATCTGCAGCATGATGGATTATGGATTATAGATTGTATAATGACACAACTTGAAGTGGGTTAAAATATATTAAATTATCTGTCATTGTTATAAATAGTACTAATAAGCTGTTTTTAAGAAAAAATGTATGACATGGGAAATTTGGAAATCGCCAATACGATGAATACAAACGATATTGCAGTCTCGGTTTCATGAACAATAGTGAAAAATGCTTTCTACCGGTCACGGTATTTTCATACCATTCCCTGGTCAGCGGCGTATGGTCCCAGTTTCTAACAAAATGTTTTGCCCTAAACGAGAAAACACTGGGCGAAATAAACAAAATGGAATCTAACCCTAGTTGAGAGCAGAGGTTATGACGCATGTGTATCACAAGTAACAGTCTAAATATTAAATTAAAAAGCAGACAGCATATAACATATAAGGGTGATTAAACAATACTCAAACCTTTAAAGGCTGGAGTAGTGGAACTACCTATTCGAAATTAAAGTAAGAAAATAAAAGTATTTGAGAATGTACCAGCGATATATTATATAAATATCCAACTCAGCGATCTCCAAAGATCGGAATGAATAACAGTTCTGGCTGCAAGCACGTAGAGGCGTTAAATGTAACGATCACTAGACAAAGCGGCATAGATGTGTAACGTGTATGTATCTTAGTTATATTGATTAAATGACTAAAATTTACAACGTTAATAATAAACACAGAACAAATACAAATACAATTCCACGTAGTAAAGATCATGCAGACAAATGACGACAGAGATACTAATTTACTTAATATTCATACATAATCTGCACCAGTAGATACGACCAACCCAGATTGCCTATACTTAATATACATACATAATCTTCACCAGTAGATACGACCAACCCAGATTGATATACATACATTATCTTCACCAGTAGATACGACCAACCCAGATTGCCTATACTTGATCCGGTTGAAAAGATGGCCAAAGGAATTGCATTTTTCTTGCCCTCAAAATATTGACTTTGTGCAGTTGATGCACTAATGTATGTAAGAGAAGAACCGAGTCCTGAAATAAAGTGGTTTTTTTTAGTATTCAGTATAAATTATTGCATAATACATCAACAGTTCCATCGACAAGTATACAAACGAAACTCAAACCAACAAGTTCTAGCAGCTAAATCATGTCTTGAGTATTAAATGAGACATAATATATCATAATACGTAATATAAATCGTGTAATTGTATTTATTTCGTTTAATATACAGAAAGAAATAAGTTTAGCAAGTAACTAATGTGGTAAACTCCATTGCCCATGTTCTAGACTATCCCATGGCAGAGATCCTGAACTATATAATTAACATAATTATGGATTATATACATGGCATTGTTTACAAACGATATCTGCGGGGGGAAAAATTAAAATGTTTAAATGTTTAAATTTACCAGCTATGCAGAATTTATAATTTCGTTCTTATTTTAGTGTAAAGGGAGGTAATTTAACACAAGTAAACTTTGTTTCCCTATATCTTTATAATGGCAAAGTTAATGTCAATTGGTTTTGCGGTTTTTATAACTTGAGACCCACAACAATTATTTAATAATATTTAATCAAGCTCTTTACCATATTTGTACTTTTTAAGTGTGAAATATGCTGTTTTAACTAAATGGGAGATAACTCTGATACTTACATAGAAACACAAATAACAGATGAAAAAGAATACCACCCAATGTCATTTCAATGTTTTCAAAAACTTCACATTTTAAGATTACAATATATGTATTTAAGCTAAATATCCATATTTATTTGCTAAACTTATTTCTTTCAGTATCAGTCAGGTTAATTCCTTGCACGTCTCCACTCACTTGGCAACTGTATGGCAACGTTGAAAATAGTTCCCTACCGAGGATCTACCTCTTTGAAAAAAACTGAAAATCCGCCATTTTGTTGGCTTGAAATGACCGAAAATATTAAGAAAAATCGAAATTCTTATATACGCAACCATTATTGCCACTACATCCTCCATTTGAAATTATTTATACCAATGAAAATAATGTCATAAGTCAAAGAAAACATCAAAATATTTATTGAATGCTTTCAAATCGAGCATCAAACATGCAAAAATACAGCGATTTTTACGCCGATTTTGTCAATTGTGTCAACTTCGAAAGACTAGCATGTTAATGTATCAACGTAATGTTACATTTCTGTTAACATGCTATTTCAACAACTTAACGTGTGTCCGAATCCAATCTTTAAAACGGCTAGAAAGGCTATATAATCAACATAGTTTGTATTTCCCGTAGCTTCTGACTCGGCGCAAACACGTCATAGGGGTATTCTCAACATTATTATTACAGATGATTATGACGTAATACCTAAGGGAAGTAACCCTGTTTAACAAATTGCAGTACGGATCCAGGTTCGGCGGGGATGGGGGATTTTTAAGGAAGGTACGATGTAAGAAGTTTGGGATTACGGTGCACCAGACCCCCAAATAAAAAGCATAGGGTGCAAACATGAATGGAAATCCACGATACCCTTCATTTCTATGCAGAATGGGTCTATAATCCGCAAGACAAAGTGTTTGCAGGACATTCTATTGACAAAACAATTTAAATTGGAGTCGCGATACCTAAATTGTGTGTGATGTGCGTAGTCCGACTTACTCCCCACACCCCTTCAAACCAACCTCCCCGCCCCCTCTCCACACCATGCCACAAAAACAAAATATAATTTTTTTTTATATATATAAATATAATAAAAAATAAAATAAAAAAGGGCTCATTTCAACAACAAATATTGAGACCCTTAAAAAGAATTAAGAAAAATAAGTTTATTGTAACAAATGGCCTAAGAATGTTTCGACTTTAAAACAACAAAAACTAGATCTTCCTATGCTTTAGATCCCGCTGTCCTATATGAACTGCCTCTCTCTCCTGGCCTATTTTGTTGCATCAAATCATGTTGACGTAAGCCTTTAATGTTCCACATGGCCTGTCAATATATTAAGAACACCTCACCATCTCCATACATCCGCCGCAAACACGTACATACTTTTTCTTCTTTTTTTTTAAATATATTTTTTTATAATGTGTGTGTGAGTATTCGGTTGGTGGTGGGGCCGGGGCGGGGGGTGAGTGGGGGAAGGCTACCACGTGCATAAAAACATGCTGACCCCCATCGTGTTATTGCTTTTATCCCACCTCATCCTCCTATTTTGAAATCATGATTTTCATAGTGTGCTCTTACAACTATAAGGTATACATTACTATCTGAAACCCTCGACTCGCCCATGGGTCTCCATTATATGTATATAAATAAAATAAAACTACTTTATATTTATGAAGAAACAAGGTTAGAGATCGAACGACTCGTAACATATCAAAACCCGTTAATATAATATACATGCATTCCAAACCAAATAAAACCAGACTTACAAGAAGACCCCCAAACCCGCACAAAAAAAAGGTTTCGCGACCTCGTTAAGATTATTGTTTTGCTCGTCAATCATTTATTTCAAAAGTTACATGCCACCTAATCACGAAACCTCGATCCGTCTTTGGCTTTTATTTCTGTTATTTATATTTTTCAGACCTAATAACGAAGAGATTGGAAACTTTGAACAGGTAATAAAGCAAAGGGAAACTGAAGTTTTATTTCTCGTTCCAATATGGCATTTTCAACACTAAATATTTTGAGCAAATAATAATAAGTTCACTTGGTCATTTTGGAAGGGTAACCACGTGATATTTAGCGACCACGCTGGTTGATCGGAAGTTTCAAATCTCATGAATCTGTTATTAGAGAAATTTCCTATCTGTTAGTTTTTAGATCTGTGTAAGATTTTTAGAATGGGCCTAAAACTGTATGCAGGCCTTCAGAGTTTCTGTACATTTTGTTGAACACTTAATTTAAAAATAGTCCCTATCTTTCCGTCAATAGCTAAACAACAAAAGTATCAATCCCCTAAAATCTGAAAAGTTATTAATGCTAGTTTTAAGTTATTTGCCCTGAAGAATGGTTTCAAACTCGGGTTCTTTATATTCGTGTTCTTTACATTCGCATATACTTCATTTGAATTAAACTGAATGTTGTTTAACGGCTCATCAACACAGTATAGGTTATTTAGAGCCGCCCCAGAGAGAGGGGAAGGATACATAGGAATCCGGGAACCTGCCCTACTCTTATTAGCGAATAGATTCCTGTGGTTCTTTTACGTGCTTGGGATACACGGGACCGCCCGGTTTACGTCCACATCTGACGGACGAGGCTAAGGGAAAGTGTCTTGCCCAAGAACACACCGACGGAACTCAGTGGCACCACGGAGGATTGAACCCGGGACCTCCGGTTACAAATCCGCCGCGCTACCGACTGCGCCACGCCAGGACTCATTTGAAAAAAAATTATAATCTAGCCAACATATAGGGAGAAGAGATGTGTTAAAAAGAAAGGCTAGAGGTACGCGATACGACATCACGACATTGCGATACGACATCACGACATAATTGTCGCGATGTCGTATCGCAATGTCGCGATGTCGTATTGCAATGTTGAGTTGTCGTTTCGCAATGTCGCATTGTCGTATTGCGATGTCGCGATGTCGCGTTGTCGGGCGTCGCATTGTCGCCCACGACACTGCGAGATTGTATCTGGCCCCAACCGGACACCGTATAAACCACTTATTCCATTCTACTGAAATATCATATACATGTTCCTTGGGTTGGTCTCTATTAAGTTTGTGTTTTTCGTTATCGTCGAATAATCAAAATGGCCGCCACGGCGACCCAACATTTACATAGAGTTATATAGAAAAAGTTTAAAAATGACATCTTCTCTGAAACCGCTTAAAGGATTTTGATGAAACTTAATCACAATGATATTTGGGACAGTCCCTCTCAGAGTTGTGTCTTTCATGGCCGCCGGTCATCCAAGATGGCCGCCATGGCTTAAACGAGGTCAAATTTAAGGAAATTTCAAACGACATCTCCTTCGAAACTACTTATTCCATTCTTGTAAAAAAACATATACATATTCCTTGGGTTGGCCTCTATCAAGATTGCGCTTTTCGTTATTGTCAAATAATCAAAATGACCGCCACGGTGACCCAAAGTTTACATAGAGTTATATAGGAAAAGGTTAAAAATTACATCTTCTCTGAAACCGCCTGAAAGATTTTGATGAAACTTAAGCACAATGATATTTGGGATAGTCCCTCTCAGATTCATGTTTTTTAAGGCCGCCAGTCATCCAAGATGGCTGCCATGGCTAAAACGAAGGTCAAATTTAAGTAAATTTCAAACGACATCCCCGAAACCACTTATTCCATTCTTGTGAAATATCAAATACATGTTCCTTGGGTTAGCCTATATCAAGTTTGTGTTTTTCCTTATCGTCAAATAATCAAAATGGCCGCCACGGCGATCCAAAGTTTACATAGAGTTATATAGGAAACGGTTAAAAATTACATCTTCTTTGAAACCGCCTGAAAGATTTTGATGAAAACTTAAGCACAATGATATTTGGGATAGTCCCTCTCAGATTTGTGTTTTTCGCGGTCTCCATCTTCTCTGAAACCACTTGAAGGATTTTGATGAAACTTAAATCACAATGATCTTTGGGATAGTCCTTCTCAGATTTGTGTTTTTTGCGGCTGCCAGTCATCCAAGACGGCCGCCATAGGTTAAATTTAAGTAAATTTCAAACGACATCGCCTCTAAAACCACTTATTCCATTCTTGTGAAATATCATATACATGTTCCTTGGGTTGGCCTCTATCAAGTTTGTGTTTTTCATTTTCGTCTAATAATCAAAATTGTTACCACGGCGACCCAAAGTTTACATAGAGTTATATAGGAAACGGTTAAAAATGACATATTCTCAGAAACCTCTTGAAGGATTTTGATCAAACTTAAACACCATGATATTTGGGATAGTCCCTCCCTCTCAGATTTGTGTTTTTCGCGGCCGCCAGTCATCCAAGATGGTCGCCATGTCTAAAATTGGGTCAAATTTAAGGAAATTTCAAACAACATCTCCTCCGAAACCACTCATTGCATTCTTGTGAAATATCATAAACATATTCCTTGGGTTAGCCTCTATCAAGTTTGTGTTTTTCGTTATCGTCGAATAGTCAAAATGGACGCCACAGCGACCCAAAGTTTACTCAGAGTTATATAGGAAAACGTTAAAAATGACATCTCTGAAACTGCTTGAATGATTTTGATGAAACTTAATCACAATGATCTTTGGGTTATTCCCCTTCAGATTTGCGTTTTTGGGGCCTCCAGTCATCCATGCTGGCCACCATGGCTAAATTTAGGTCAAATTTAAAGATATTTATCATATCACATAAGGTTGAAATGGACCCCATATTTTTCTGGTCGTCATCTTTGAATTTATTTACTTCATTTCCAGCATCTTTCTCAAGCTTGTCAAAAATGTGTTTATTTCTGTTCTGAACCATCTAATATTTTCCATCGCACCACAGAACAACATATTACCACTTATTTCATTCTAATTAAATATCATATGCATGTTCCAGTTGTTGGTATCTATCAAGTTTGTGTTTTTCGTAATCGTCAAATATTCAAAATGGTAACTTGATAACCCAAAGTTTACATAGAGTTATATACAGGAAACATGTTTCTTGGGTTGGTCCCTATCATGTTTATGTTTTTTAATCACATCGTACAAGTAGAGCACCTACATGCCCTCTTGGGCCTCTTGTTCAAATTACAACCTTTTTTTTAAATACACTTTTTAATTAAGACTTCAAAGAGGAAACAAAAAAGATTTTAAAGTGACTGAAAGCAATCTCGATCTGTAATGTGATGAGTGTCAACAAAATACATGTGAAAACCCTTCATAGTATGCTTCAGTTTCATACGAAAGGTTACATCAGAGGGAGAGATGAGATGAAGTTATCCGTCAGACACGTCTCTATAGAAGCAGACTCGGTCAGGGTAGAGATCTGTAGCTCTAAAGTGAAGGCTTTATCCACTGAGCTACCAAAGCTATTATAATTTTATTTGGCTGAACAAGAGTTCAATGACCTTGAAGCTCTACTGGCAGCAGGTTCTGTTAGCTAGATCAGCATTCCTGTGATGTTTCATGAAAATACGTCAAGTAGTTTCAGAGTAGTCGCTACAAGTTTTTACTTCATAACTCTATGTAAACAAAGATGGCCGCTGGCAGCCATGTTTAGTTTCGAATCAAAATTATTTTCGACAAGGACCAACACCATGTCATGCTGATGATTTTAGAAAAAGTCCCATATCAATATCAATTATAGTTTTCAAGAAGTTGTCGCTACTTGTATCGACGTGAATTGGGAAAAGGGGGAATTTTGACAATGTTAAAATAAAGAAGATAGTTTTGTTTATATGTATTAAGTCTCAGTCTTTCATTTAATATTAAATGCACATCAAGAACATGTTTAATGGACATGTTATGGATGGGATGGTCAACTAAGAAAAAAAAAAAAAAAAAAATCTCAAAAAAGGGAGAAAAAACACTGTCTCTTCAAAAACAATTTTTACGGACAGACAGACGGACACCGCACCACGGCATAAGCTCTGCCAATTTTTGATCAGTAGATCTAAAATCTAGACGACTCTACTTGTTTTTCCTGTCCCTTTAAACTATAGCTTATTCCGAGATATGAAATCAAAAGAGTGTTATGTCCTATTAATACATCATATTAGGTAAAATTGGGACAGCTACCTCAGAGGGAAACGAGATGGAGTTTATTATCAGACATGCCTATGCCAGGGAATGAACCTACATGCAGAGGTCTGCAGCAATAGTCCTGTCACTAGCCCTTATCCAGTTTGCTACCAAGATGGTGCTACACTCTGGATATGCTTTAAAAGTGTGTTCTTAGTATACATTAAAGGGACACATGCCAATCTTACAAGAACATTAGTACTCAATGTATTTATTCCATGCAATGTTTACCTTTAATAACGCACGAATGTCAAATTATGTTTTTATAATCTAAATAAAAATTCCGGAGACTGGAAGAAATCAAAAGTGCCATGTGTTTCTTTAATGATGTTCATATAACATTCAGGGATTTTTTTCAGTTTATGAATAATGATCCAAGCATTATGGATGTACGCAGACACAAACATTCTGAAGAATTTTTTTTTTATTGTTTTTTATAATACTTTATTTATCTTCAATGAAGTACAGTTAAACACAACTTGGCTTCCGTCACTTGCAATATAGACTGGCAACTCTGGATGTAGCTTTCAACATAGACTGGCAACTCTGGATGTAGCTTTCAACATAGACTGGCAACTCTGGATGTAGCTTTCAACATATACTGGCAACCCGGGATGTAGCTTTCAACATAGACTGGCAACTCTGGATGTAGCTTTCAACATAGACTGGCAACTCTGGATGTAGCTTTCAACATAGACTGGCAACTCTGGACCGGTCCTGGAAAAGATAATAATTGTCTTATTGACACAATTTATACTAGGTTTAATACTGGTAGATGGAACTCCTTAGTATGTGTAATATCCTATAATTTGATGGATTTTTTTTTGCTAAAAATCTACTGCTAAATTATTTGGAATTGAATACTTTCTAGACACAGATTAATATATTTTGAAGACAAAAAACAAGACGCACAAGAGAGCCTATATTGCTGTACAAATCTGGTGGAAATCAGTTAATGATGGACAACTTCAAGCAGGGTTTGTTTGCTGCTATAACAGGGGACGAAATTCGGCTACTTCGCAATTCAAAATAGGTATTTTTTCACAACTGTGGCCGATTTTGTTCACAATTAAAAACAAGAGGTAAATTACCTTGAAGGTCTACTGATAGGTTTTTGATAGCTAGCTCAGCATTCCTGTGAAGTTTCATAAAAATCTGTCAAGTAGATTCAGAGGAGTAATCGCTACAAGATTTTACTCAATATGAACAAAGATGGCCACGGCAGCCATGTTTAAAGTCAAATCAAAATAATTTTCAACAAGGATCAACATCATGTCATGCTGATCTTTTTAGAGAAAGTCCCATATCAATATCACATATAGTTGTAGTCGCTATACATTTGTTTTTTTAAAAATCTCTAGTTTTAGCCGTGGCGGTCATCTTGAATTTCCAGCCATCTTGAAATTTTGCTAGGATCAACTAGATATTTAGAGCAACATTCCTGTGAAGTTTCATGAAAATCCGTCAAGTAGTTTCAGAGGAGTAATTGATACGCGCTTCTTCTATATATGAATACTGATAAAGGTGATCCTTTGAGAGCAACAAACACAATTCAGAGAATAAAGCAGCAGACTCGGTTTTATTGAGTCTCTTCATGAGAAGTAATGAAAGAAGCAACACTTCTCACGCCCCTAGCACCGGCTTAAGCGGTATTCTACTTTAAAGCCACCTACATTGGACTTTAAAGCCACCTATATTGGGCTCGCTGGTCCCAAAGGACCAGTAAAAAATAACACTACTGATTCGTATGTAAACAAACTCTTACTAACTCTTACTCCCAAATTGCTAACTCTTATGTAAACAAAGATGGCCTCTGGCAGTCATGTTTAACGTTGAATCAAAATGAATTTCGACAATGACCAACTTCGTGTCAGGCTGATCGTTTTAGAAAAGGTCCCCCATATTAATATCACTTACAGTTTTCAGGAAGTAATCGCTACAAATTTTATTTGTTTAAAATATTTTAGCCATGGCAGCCAACTTGAATTTCCGCCCAGCCTGAAATGTTGCTAGGATCAAATAAACATCATGAGCAACATTCCTGTGAAGTTTCATGAAAATCTCATCATGTCATGCTGATCATTTTAGAAAAAGTCCCATCTCAATATCATTTAAGAGTTTTCAAGAATTAGTCGCTACAAACTTTTTTGATAAATATTTCTTTAGCTTTTAGCTTTGGCGGCCATCTTGGATTTCACATCAACATGAATTTTTGCTAGTATCAACTAGACTTAATGGGCAACATTTCTGTAAAGTTTCATGAATATCCATCCAGTAGTTTCAGATGTGTAGTCGCTCCAAAAAAGGTGTACGGACAGACGGACGACGAACACCGCATAAGCATAAGTATATAAGGCATAAGGTCCGCTGACCTTTGATCAGTAGTGCTTAAAATGGTCACAATATTTATAGCCACAATTATAATTACGGTATCTAGGTCAGGTTCCATAACCAGCCTACTTGTTCCAGAAAACCTGGAGTTACGGCACCTGAATTGTTAAAAAAATAAAATAAATTGGCGGCCGAGTGGGGCATATATTTTACAAACATATCTTCTTTACAATTTAACTCCACCTGTCCCAATCTTGCCTTTAATAAGAACCATCTGAAACTTTTTTTGAGGTAAACAACATTTCCCACTCTTACTTAATAACTTTAGAGCTCTATGGCCGAATGGTTTGTTTGTATGATGTTTTACGTCATTTTCAACACATGTAAGGTTATATATGACGAACCATTTTTTGTGGTGGAGGCAAACCACTCACTTTTCCTGGGTATATTCTCAATATTGTTTATTTTGAAAACATTTATAGAAGGAAGTTTATCTAAAATATAACTTATGTGTATAGCGTCTTCCTCCCACAAAAAACATGTAATACATGTACATACATATGTATACATATGTATACATATGTAGTACGTATGTACGTATCAAGTAATATTGCTTTCAAAAGTAATTTTTCAATACTTGTTTTTTAACAAATTAGAAAGTAAGGGAGCCTTCACAATTTTTTTTGAAAAGGAAGCCTCGACTTGACATTCCGTACAAGAACATCGACCAGTTTGGCATATAAAGTCATTGTTGTGGACCTAATATTTAGTCCGTCATATAGCCAAAATATAATACTTCCCTACTGGCGTTTAAAAAGTAAAGAAATAGATATTGCCTTACCAGCTTCAGCTAACATAGTCATATACTTCCACGTGAAGGTATACATTCTTTCTTTACAACAGTGTAGATAAGAAAACGATTCAATTCCAGAACTTCTGACCTTCCAACCAGCCTCCACACTGAAAAAATACAAAATCAAAAAAAAGATAATAAAACAGTAATTGTGTACTTGTACATTTCTATGTAACAGTTTGACTTAAATCTAAGAGAATCAATCTTATCAATCTTGGTGTCAATCTTGGGGTCGTTTCAATAAACATTGTACGATAATTTTGTTCGTAAGTCCAAATTTAGAAACTGTCCCTATTAGTTTCCTTTAGCAATTGAGGTAGTTAAGGATATGTGGAGATAATGCAAAAATAAAGATATATGAGAAAATAAAATTCAATTTTCATGACTTGTGTTACTTGAATAGCAAACAGGATTTCGATCAAAATTATCGTAAGAAGTTTAGTGAAACAGGCCCGGAAGTGCAGTCAGTAGCCTGCACACTTTGCAACATGGGTATTTATTCCCCATCGTGATATCAATAGCTGTGAGACTGAGAGGGTAGGGTGGTCGCTAGCTGCGAGAATCTAGTTCTTAAAGTTATGCTTTTACATTCGCTACACATGATAGAGCTATGATGCGCCCTATAGGAAATATAGATAAGTGTCCGATAATAGGACATTATCTATTTCAGAAGAAATCTTGTCCGATTTCTATGCGTCCTGTGGATGCATATATGTTTTAATTGTGAGTCCCCAGCAAATATTATGATTCCTAGAAGCAGGACTCGCAGGTACCAAAATCACTGCAGCATGACTCCATCCACATTGCTGGTGAGGTTTCTAAGACATGCTTGCCTAAACAACAATGCAATTCGAAATTATTGCCTGTGATATCTAAGTAGATATAGTAAAAATATCTTTCTTTTTTTTAAATAGGTTGACAAAAATATACTTTTGTCCCAGAACAAGTACAGTATTATAAATTTCTGAAAGCCCTTTAAGACACACATCAATTACGGTTTATTTTCACCCAAAATGATTTTGAAAGCTTGAATCTGACCATGCTGTTTAAGAGAATGACAAACCTGATAAAAGATTTATATATTCATTTTAAAACACAGTTCTATTAAAACATAATTCTGTTTTTTTTTCAACCAGGCAAGATAAAAAAAACAAGATTGACATTTTGCACCCTTTGCAGTCAGCGACATCTGCATAAACATGTACTGGTATAACAAACAGAACATTTAAATAAAATAAAAAAATAAAAGGGACCCACAGCAATCTTGATTTGTTTGAAACTCCCGGCCTCCTGTTACTCGTTTTTCTACATAACTTACACTTTTTCAATCATTAATATTAATTATAAGAATAACATACAGTACAGCAAATTGTTTTGCATATTAATAACGTGCCAATAATATATTTAAACATATGGAAGAATAACAAAGAAAAAATAAAAACTTAAATTTTTATTTAATGATATGCAAGCAGGTTTTAAGTTAAAATGATACTGCATTAATAAATCGAGATGCCAATTTTCATGATTGGTAAAAGCCTTATGATTACAGACTTCCAGTGTGTCCTTTTAATGATTGAACAAATACAAGTCAAGTAGAAAATCTTGTGGGGTTTTAAAAAATCAAGATTGCTGTGTGTCTCTTTAATAAATTAGCTTCATTGTATCCGTTTCAGGGAATTGCAGTATATTATAACATATTTAAAACAAAATGCATATAATTTACTCCTTTTAACATTTTCATTCATTTGTATGTTTTGGTTAATAAATGTTTTAAACAATTTCTTTTAATAAAATACCCAGATTCAATAGAAAATAAATTTCTTCAAATTACTGGCAGTATTAGAATATAGAACTTATAGGGCTGCAAGGATGACTCCACTGTCCAAAAACGGAATCAACACAACTGACATCTCCGATCGAATTCTCATCCTATTGCAATAAGAGAACAAAAGCTGTTTAGGTAACATCATTACTAACATGTTGAAGTGACACCCGGCAATCTTTCATTTATTCAAAACTCATGGTGTCCCGTTGGTTTTCAAAGTAATTGCATAATTATTTGCATTTATTTATCTATAATATTAATTATTTGAATAGTTAAGCAAATTGTGTGTCACAGGATGACATATACAGGTATTAAGAACCTGTATATCTCACCATTGAAATGTGTTTTAAACATTTAATCAGTTCATCATCTCTTTTCATCACTCATTTCATCTTTCAATCTATTACGTTAGACATTTCAAATTAGGATGACCACCTTTAAATTTCAGTAATATTTCACAGGTGAGTAAATTTAACCTTTGACACGACTAACCTGGCGGGAAAATTATGCGCGCAGTTAAACATCTCAGTTAGTAGAGAAAGGACAGAAGCTATTGCCATTTTGCAATCTTTATATTTATCTTGTAAAAGGAAATATATATATTCAGGTTAGTTATATGTTTGTTTATGAGACATGTATCCATCATTGTGTTAATCACTTTACTCTGGAAATGGTTATTTTAGGAGTTATTTAGTTTATAAGAATTCGTCAATTTTCATGTACAGTTCAATTCCAAGATGGCGATCCTTTGTTATTTTCAATTAGAACTTTCTTGTGCATTTAGCCTGTTATTATGTCTGAATGTATTTTCTATACAATACTTCACTTGTGATTATATTAACTGAGATGCTATTTCCATTCATCATTGTTATTTCCATTCAGGCATTGTCTTTATTCATTTTATTCATGTCATCGTTATCATGCATTAGACTCATACATTGTTATAAATATATATTCAGATATACAGAGAACCACGAATCTTGTTTTAACTCCAAACCCCCCATAATGAGGCGGCGACAGGTGTATCCGTGTTTACATCTGATAATGTTGCACCAATAATATATCTAAATAGTGGCAGAGTATTAAAGAAAACTGAAATCTCTATATTTTACAAGCAGTTGTTATGTCAAAATGTGGCAGGATTAATGAATTGAGGTGTACTTTTAAAGCTTCAATACAACTAAAGATTGCCGTGTGTCAGTAGTTTTCAAGCAATAAATTAACACCTTGATTTATTAAGCCGGTATTGTTTTGACTTAAAATCTGATAAGCTTACAAATACATTAACAGTATAAAGCTATATAAAGCCAAACAAAAAATGTAGTTAACCGAATCAACAGTCGTAAAAATACCCTTACTTTTCAAAATTGTACTAGAAATAAAAACAAATTAAATGCCAAAGTTGTATTTGAGATATATTTAATAATTATGCCTCAAGATTTTTTTTCTTAGTATTTCTATCTAACTGACTAAATATAAAATCAGACACCTGAACGATTTTATCACAAACTATTGAAGCTAACAAAAGTTATTTTAGATTTCCTAAATTGTCTGCAGTCCCATAGTATACAGTACTGTACAGTATATATGTGGGAAGCCTCATCATTAATATCAACATAGTATTTTGGTTGTAAAATCAAACAATTTTTAAAGCTGATGTATTTTCATTTACCACTTCCAATGGTATGTAATGTAGCCTATGTTTAAATCAATCGCAAATCAATGTTGTTGTGTTTTCAAAATCAACTTTTTCCAAAAACAACAAAAAAAACACATTTTATGCAAAAAAACTACCGAAATTCGCACAAACATATAAATATCAGCCTTCCTCGTCGAAAGCCCAGCTAAGCAACAGGATTTTCGACAGTTTAACGGGTGTAAAAGTTAAAATCATCGCTATACACTATTAAATACATCAATCATTCACAGTTTGGTAACTATTGCACCTTTTATAAATAAAAAACCTCTACGAAAGCACCACCGTCTTTTGGGATGCCACATTCGATAACCAGAATTTCTGACTTTGTAATAAAAATCAGTTGCTCACATGTCCGTAATCTAATACCAGTTACAAAGAAATTATCAAAAAATCATAATACTTATCATTTAATAATGCTAATATTCCTCCTTTTAAGAGTCGTCACATGCCAAATTTCTGCTAAAATCCTCTAATATTGGAATTCATATTGTCTGACCAAGTGTGTCAATTTTGAAACAAGATGGCGTCTTCTTTTCGTGAGGTTCCGCATGGGGTATTTTTAATAAATCGACTACACCGTCAATAGCTAATCGAAACACTCTTAATTCGAATTTTTATTTGGGTGACATGTTAAACAATATGTTTTAATCACTCAAAGATTATTAAGCAATTGAATCCCGAATTCCGAGGTCGTAATTTTACAAGGTTTAGAATCTTCACACACCAGATCAAAACATATTTCGGCCGTTGACGGACTTTCCGATAGTGAGGATAGTTCATTTTGTGCAGTGAAAATGGTCTAAAAAAATAAATCCTAATATTTTCAGAAAATGTGCTCGAGGTATCGGACTAATTCCAAAATATTAGGAAAATCTGTGATGACACCGAATGGGTGCACAAAATGAACTTTTGACAATAACATGGATTAAAAAAACGTCAAAATATAATAACGAACGGCGTTCATCACAATAATGACAAGTAAATAGTTGTGAGACATTTATTCAACAACTACATCAAAGAACATTATATAACACATGAACATGCACACTTTTGATGTTTTTAATACTGTCACTTTCGATTTATAGTATGTTTTATAAGGTCAAACACATTTCAATTAAACAGCACGTGACCCGATAATGGGACTATTTTGCGTCAAACTACTGTGGTAAAAAAATGAGTAAAACACTTAGGTCTACGCACGTGTTTACGTTCCCGTGCGTCCTGACTGTATATTTACACGTGTTGCTATTTTTTCTTTGTGATAATAGTTTAAACTTAGTTTCTCATGAAAAACAGCGCTAAGTTCCCTAGATCGTCGCAATCTTTGTATTTTACTAGTTCAAGATCTCACGCCAACTAACTCCGGAAAAATGTACATACATAGAACATTAATTGTACGCCAAGCAATGAGAGATATTCAACTATACATGTCAACGGTTCACGATGTTGATACCACATGCTTAGAGCTTATCGGATACTTCTGCAAGTTCGAACAATAGGCCTAAGAAGGGAGCCCCTACGTGTTACATATAAATAATAGAAAGGTCAAAGCATATGAAAAAAAATGACAAAAAACATGGTTAAAACTCAACTATTACTTGTTCAAATACAGAATCATACTACAAATGCCTAATTAAAAAAATTGTAATATGACACAACCAGTTAAAACGTTACGGATTAGAAATAAAACATGCATGACCTAGATCCCTAACCTTGATCTTTTATTAGAGTTTCATGAAAAATAAAGTGTCAGGCCATTACATGATATAGCACATGTCACATGAATTTGGTGCAAAACGCGCTCTTTTTTATTTTACTTAAAATCACATTTTTCATAAAAACATATATTTCATAAAAACGTATGTTTCATTTTATGTTCTCATGTGGTTCAGGAAATATACCGGACAAGAACATTGCTTGACATTAAAGACACATTTCGAGCCTATTGTATTTGGGGGGAGGGGGTGGGTGGTGGTGGGAGGGGAGAGAATTTATATAGGTAACTGTAAATCGCTGCTAGAAATACATTTGTGGGGTGGGGGTGGGGGGGGGAGAGAATTTCTATAGGTAACTCTAAATCGCTGTTAGAAATACATTTGCACAAGGAAATTGAGATTATTAGTTGTTTGTCAAAGGATGAGGCCCGTCCCATAAAGAGTGTATAATAATGTAGTAAAATTATAAACTTTTTGCATTTTATGTGCACTTGTATATATGTTAAAATAACTATGTATAGATGGATTTTCTTAAAAGACCCCTGTAAACAATTAATAGTTTTTGTATTTTTAGCACAATATACTCTATTATCAGATACTTCTCTGCCATGTTTTAGTAAATCTCAAATGCAAGAAACTCATCGGGACTTAAAAATTTAAAAATCGTTGTCATCTGTCAGTGATTTTGATCACCTAAGCCGAAATCACTCTTCGTCCGTCGTCCGTCCGTTGTCTGTCCGTCGTCCGTCGTTGTAGTTATCTTTTGCTTCTGCCGACCTTTTCTCAGAAACCGCTTGTCTGAATTCAACCAAATTTTATATGAATTCATTAAACTGTATTTTATATAAGGTCGTTTGGGGACATTCCAGCTTTTTCTTGGTGGAGGAAGACCCCAGGTGCAAACATGGGAATTTTTTCGTGCACGGGCGCGCACCTGAGTAGAACCACCCACATTCCGCAAGCAAGCTGGATAGCTTGATACTCACATACTAAACAGTCCTGGCCCCATGGGGAATCGAACCCACAGCGGTGAGGGACATGTGATTTCAAGTCTGAGACCACTCGCCACGGACGACCCCAAGTTTATGTGAAGCACCATTATATGTTTGTTCGAATGGTGCGCCTGAGGTCATAAATGCCCCCGCAATGGGGCTTCTCATTTTCATTTAACAAATCTTAAAAAATCTTCTGCAAAAATACAAGTGTAGACAGTGGTTACGAAATCCGTATAGACATCCTCATATGGGCCATAGGTGGAACTAATATTAATATATGGTGCAGTAAAATTATCACTTCCAGTTCGTGTGTTGTTGTTTGTTTTCTGATATTAATAATAACAACAAGAGAATCGGTAGAACCGATGGATGCATCCCGAAAGTTACACAAAAAAAAGTAATGTTTAGTGTGAGTGCTTCCTTATTCAAAATGAATCGTATGGAACTCTATTATACTTCGGATAAGATTTTTCAAAAAAGGGAGATAATTAAAAAAAGTAGTGAAGCTAGAGTTATTGTTTCTATGAACTACACTCCATCTCACTGTCCAACTCATTCACACAAACTTTAAGCATACTTTTGAGTTATGCTCCGGACAAAAAGTGAGACGCACGGACGCACACACGGACGGACGGAAAAAGTGGCGACTATATGCTCCCACATAATAAACAATCTAGCGTTTTTAGTTACAATATATTTTATATCAAAAACTAAGGTAATAGTAAATGAAAAGAAAAAACTGTGATGGGGCCTCAATATAATGTCTCTGTGGTAAACAGTCAGCGAGAAGTAAGCAGTTAAAAAGCATGCTATCCATGATTTTTCAACGACTTCATTCAGTTGGGAAAGGACACATTTCCCAACTCTACTTGGTCATTGAAAAAGCATGGGAAGCTTGTATATTTACAACCAGCACGCTTCATTGCTGATCATCTTAGGTATATAAATTGAGGCCCGCTCTTAGTTTTTTATTTGTATAGCATTGCTATATTGAGGGTAAGAATAGCTTTAACAACACTTTGTATTTTACTTTAATGAAGAAATATAATTTCATAATTTAGATTTTGAATACAAAACTCATCTGGTATTTCTGAATTGTTTTTAGACCAAAAATCAGAGAACAACACAATAAAACACAACACTCTTTAATGTGTTATTATGTGTACTGGTCACAAATGCTTTATTGGGTGGGCCTCATAATCTGAAGAAAAATTGAGTATCACACTTTGCTCATGAAATTGTATGGCTAACAGTGATTTACAGTTACCTGTAGAAATTCTCTCCCCCACAAATACAATAGGCTCGAAATATGTCCTGAAAAACATAGAACTCAAAATGTGTGTGTCGCTCCATCTCTTACTGATCCGAAATAAACCTTCAAATAACAGTTGGCAAATACTACAGTTATTGTACAAGAAGATTTTGATTCCAAGCATCAATTCGTCGGTAGTATTTATAACGAAAACTATTAACATAGCAGGTGCTCGGGTACGGAGATTCGGCCGACGAATAATAAACAAGGTGACGGACAGACGACGGGCGTTAAACACAAATGCGATACATAACGCAGGCAACAAGCTCTCCTCTAACATTGACTTGTTTTTTTTAGAGGTAGTCAGAACGTTCTGAGACTGATTCGATAACTTTGCAATTTGAGTTCACAATAAAAAAATACTTTGGTTAGCAATGTGTGACAACCTATGAAAATTGCATTCAATTATTCACAGAATTTATAATTTTAAACATACATGTTGCATACCACAGCTTTGTCGACGTGCTTTGACGACGTACATGACGACGTCAAGGTCAACCAGTTTGTTGTTATATTTTCATCGTATTCCCTGATAAGCCTCGGGATCCAGCGGTTGATAAAGTACTAATTTTAAAGTCTGAGCTGATGATGGCAAGGTTAGTTCCATGACTAATTCCAACATCGCCAGCGATTTCCGAGACACTATTTATTCGGTCCATTTCAGTGGAATCTTCAGTTGATGTACCAAAGTCGCTTAATGCTTTGATTTTTCTGTGCGCATCTGTTAGTGTATGACCTTCCGTAAATCGACGATGCCATCTGAAAACCACTTCTTGGTTTGTTACCTATTGAACTAATTTCCAAAGTTTCCGTAGGCGTAATACCAGTTTTCGCAAAAAAAACTTTACAACTCTCCGTCCTTTCAAGCGATGTCACTGTTTTGACTTCAACGAAGAAACCTCTTGTGCTTTTAAAGTGCGCCGCGACTTCAAAAGTTGAAATAGGTCAAAACTTGGCATGTGCTTTCCTCGGACACTGACATGACGTCTGACTAAGTTGTACAAGTATTTGGAGCTTGATAGTGAAGCAATAAACGACTATTTAAAAAGAAAACTACGCAAAGTTTTACATTTTCTGCTTCGTGACACCGAACATGGGTTGATATAGCAACACTCTTTACAAATAGAGGACATCTAAGTATTGTTAAATTCAAAGATGCATTCGACAGAGGTTGATTATCATTTACCATGTGTTTACCCCCACAAACATGAAAGCGGAACATGTTGTAAATATACAATCTCTATCAGGGTTGTCGGTCCTTGCTCTCTCTTATTTGTTGTGAATTCAAGGAAGACAACTTTAGGTAGAGATTGGTTAAACATACTACTGATGAAGGCAGTCTCAGCTCTTCTGACTACCCTCGTATTATACAACGCAGAGAATTATTTGATCATCTTTTCAACGTTGATTCACAGAAAGTCTCCGATGTTTCCTTCAATATTTGAATAATTACATGGACAAGAGCACACCATATATACA
Source organism: Cyrtodaria siliqua (assembly GCA_037043455.1). Taxonomy (NCBI): domain Eukaryota; kingdom Metazoa; phylum Mollusca; class Bivalvia; order Adapedonta; family Hiatellidae; genus Cyrtodaria; species Cyrtodaria siliqua. The sequence goes on along the minus strand of JAWPHD010002087.1, from coordinate 246,889 downwards.
TAGTTGTATTAAGATTAACCTCAATTATTTCGCTTAACATGCTCTATAGACAACAATTTATAAAGCATACTTAGGGACATAGACAGCGTTTGTTTCAATGCCACAATGTACTGAAGTTGTTACCTTCAAGTGAAAGAGTTGGAAGCCAGACATGAATAGTACAAATTAAAGCTGACTCTTAATACATATTACGGCGTTTTGCACGATAAAGTAGATGTAAATACCATGCATAATTTTAACATATTATACATTACATGTCTTGGATATATACATAAATTCGAGCATGTTGTATTTCCCATAATAGCTTCTAACTTGTTTTTTGTATAGGCTTTTATCTAATTGAAATTAATTGCATTTTATAGTCGCACCAACAGCTAAGGTCCTATGACAACTTGCCAGCTTTCATTGGTAGTGGAAGACAACGGGTATCTGGATAGAACCTCCGATGTTCCGCAAGCCAGCTGTATGGCTTCCTCACATTGATTTTAGAGAAAAAAGATCCGGAAACACACGTTTAATATATTAAAAGCAAGGCATAACGTTTACATATCAGCCACTATCCACTCAAGCTCGGGTAATCATAGTGAGAGTTATGCCTAGCAAACATGACGACTACACCAGGAAATATCGTATACTTACCGAAGCGTAGACTGATACTAAAGTACATCATATTAACTGACGGGGCTACACACGATATTGCAACTCCAAATGAGACGAGAAGACTCCCACAAATCCCGGATTTTCTCGGACCAAAGTGGCTGATAATGGCTCCATTCAAAATTCCTGAAATATGAACACGTACAAGAAAAAACACAACAACTGTTTGTCAGTTATTCATACAACAGAAACAGCTAACAGTCAAACAAAAACACGTCTATAAAATACCAATCTAACCTCAATACATTTATTTGAGAATTGATTCGCGGTTTTATACGCCCGTAGGGACGTATTATGTCGTGGCATTGTCAGTCTGTTTGTCTGTATGTTAACTTTTACCTGACAACTGACTGTGGCTAATAATAACTTTCAAAGTATAACATCTACAGGAATGAAACTTTCTAAATATCTTCCGCATGAAGGTCCAACTTTCTGGTTCATATGTTTTTAATTATTCCCGTTTGAAAAATGTTTAACCTGGAATTTAACCTTGTTTTTTACACGCGATTAAGTGTAAAACAATGAAACTTTGCACACATCTTCAACATGAACAATGAAACATGATCCAATGAATACATTTTACATTGTATAAAGTCCCATTACTCTCTGATTTATATGTTTGAATTATTTCCCATTGAAAAAAGGTTTAACATGGAACTTAAAATTGCCAACGACGGGCGTATATGTTCAACTAAGCGGTGCTCTTGACTTTTTTTTTTTTTTTGGGGTGGGTGGGGGGGGGGGGGGGGGGGGGGGGGGGTTGTCGTGTTTATGCGGTTCTAAACTTGGGGGGGGGGGGTTGTCGTGTTTATGCGGTTCTAAACGCAGAAGTACATGGCAGTTTCCACGAATCGCTAAAAATGCAAATAAATTCTTATTTTCCCGTCGCTATAGCACCAATAATAACATGCCTAGCACCTGGTGATTGATAATGATAAAAAAATCAGGAAGGCAACTACCCTCCGGGTTTAGAAGTATATGTTTTTTTCGAGTTTTCGATTTTCACACTGGGGATAAAAATGGTGGCTACTCGCACCCACGGTCAGTGTTCAACGTCGATTGTCCGTCCGTGTTGAGTGAAGAATCCGTCGTAGGTCTCCCGGTCACAAACTGGAACAAGCAGGTAATATCTCTAAGGATGCAAAGCCGTTAGTCCCAGTAGATCACTTAAAAGTTCCTCTTTAGGCCACTTTTACATACAGGTTAAACATTCTAGAGACATTTGGAGGCATACATGTGTAACCCTTGATCCCAAACAGCAGCACACATCGAGTGGCCACGTGGGCTTTTACACAGCAAGACGTCCTGTCTTGCTCGATGGTCTGTTCGGGTAATAGTGGCCTTGACCTTTAACCTACAAAACCAATAGGGGTCATCCTCTCATCACAGGCAGTTCGGCTATGAAGTTGTTTGAGCTTTGCTTCAGGGAAAGAGGAGTTATAGAGCAGACAAGGCTTTTCATTATCGGATGCCGGTGACTTCTCAAAATCAGAAGTGGTCGTCCTCTCACCACAAGCAGTTCACCTATAAAGTTTCATGAGATTTGCTTCAGGGGAGAGGAGTTACGGAGAGACAATGTTTTTCCATTATCGGGCCCCTGTGACCTTGACCTTTGATCCACTGACCTCAAAAGCAAAAGGTGTCGTCCTCTCACCACATTCATCAGATTGGCTTCAGGGGGAAAGGAGGTATGGTGCGGACAAGGTTTTTCATTATCGGATGCCGGTGACCTTGACCTTTGACCTACTGAATCAAAATCAGAAGTGGTCGTCCTCTCACCACAGACAGTTCACCTATGAAGTTTCATGAGATTTGCTTCAGGATGAGAGGAGTTATGGTGCGGACAAGGTTTTTCAATTTCGGGTCCTGGTGACCTTGACCTTTAATCTACTGAACTCAAAATCAATAAGGGTCCTCCTCTCTCCACAGACAGTTCATCAATGAGGTTTCATGCGATTTGCTTGAGAGGGAAAGGAGTTATGGAGTGGACAATTTTTTTCATTATCAGGTCATGGTGATTTTGACCTTTGACATATTGACCTCAAAATCAATATGGGTCAAACCTCTCATCACAGGCAGTCCACCCATGAAGTTTTATGAGATTTGCTTTAGGGGAGAGGAGTTGTGGAGCGGACAATGTTGCGTCAACAGACGTACACGGTGAAACCAGTATACCAATACATATGACCAAGTATCAAAGACATAAAGTGAGACGATCAAATAAAGTCAACTGAGGTTATATTACCTAACCAAGGTTAAGTTGTTACCTAACCAAGGTTAGGTTTGGGGGGAAATAACGCAAAATATGACCTCGACCTTGGTAATTTTTGTCATTCAGTGATGTCCACCAATGCCAACAATAATTATGATCAAGTATCAAACAAAAGAAATTAAAGTTATCAGAAAAGGTTAACTTACCTTAACAAACTAACCAAACTGATGTTTAGGGAAAATAACTCAAAACGTGACCTTGACCTTGGTATTTTTGTCGTTCAGCGATGTCCACCAATGCCAACCATACATATGACCAAGTATCAAAGACATAAAATTAGGCAATCACATAAAGTTAACTGAAGTAAAGTTACCTAACCAAGGTTAAATTTGAGGAAATAAGCAAAATATGACCTTGACCTTGGTATTTTTGGCGTTCAGCGATGCCCACCAATGCCAACCATACATATGACCAAGTATCAAAGACATAAAATTAGGCAATCACATAAAGTTAACTGAAGTTAAATTACCTAACCAAGGTTAAATTTGGGAAAAATAAGCAAAATATGACCTTGAACTTGGTATTTTTGGCGTTCAGTGATGTCCACCAATGCCAACAATACATATGACCAAGCATCAAACAAAGAAAATGAGGCAATCACATACAGTTAACTGAGGTTAAGTTTCCTAACCAGGGTTAAGTTACCAAACCAAGGTTAAGTTTTGAAAAAATAACGTTTAATATTACCTTAACCTTGGAAATGTTGGCATTACGTGATGTCCCTTGACAAAATAAAGCATCTGATAAAGTTTCAGAAAAATTTGACCAGCGGTTGTTGAGATTTAGTCGATTTAAAATGTGGCCGCCGCCGCCGCCGCCGCAGGAAAAGTGACTGCTGTCTTGCTCCCCCACTATGAAGCACTTGGAAGAAGTGTAGACCTGCTCAGTTATATATTGCTTGCATTGAAAAGTAACCGTTATTATAAAAGTAAAATACATTACAATCCAGTACGATGACATTGTATTTGCAACATCCATTTACATAGATATATTTTCAGACACATGAATAGTGTATAGTTTCCATGAATTGTTAACTGTTTGTTTTCCCGAACTGTTTATTGTTTAAATCTCTTAAATAAAGCACATATACTCGGTTCTGTGCTTTATAAAGAGTTACATGGTCTTTGGAAAATTAGACAAGAAGGTGTTCGAATTATTCAATAAGCATGAATAATTTCCAAAAGAAACAGAACATATTAGGCTAGTGTAGCAGCAATTGCTTTTAAAAAAAGCAAACGGTTTGCTGCTACTTGAAGATTTCCTGGTCTCTTCCAAAATGTAAAGGTAGCGCCGTGGTGTAATGTTTAGCATTGCGGCTTAGTAACCCTGGGGTCGCGCGTTCAATCCCAGCCAGGACCGAATATAGGTTAATTATCGAAATATTTTAAAAGTATTTCCTACCTTACCTTCGGATGAGACTTTAAATCGAGGTCTGCTAAAATGCTTAGTGCAATACAGCGAGGATAAATAAACGCTTATACGCATGCCAAAATGTAAAACGGGCTTTTGTTAAATAACTTACAAAAGCACTGGTAAACTGCAAACATAACATACCAAAGCCCTGATAAACTGCAAAAGAAGCAGACTGGACTGATACTGCTTGTGCTCGTGTCACTCCAAAAGTTGCCATAATCCCAAGAAGAAAAACACCTATGCTCAGTAGAAAACCAACATTTACAATCAGGACTGTCATGCCAGATATAAACACCAGCCATTTACGGCAATCGGGTTTATTGGTACTGAAAGAGAAAGGCAATGGCGACGGTTTATAAAGTTGTACAAACCACCAGCTCATGATTGTTACTTTTGTAAGCGTACATAAATTACACTGCAAAACAAGTATCTAAAACATTATTTATATTATATGGAAATAAAATATGTGCATGTTAAAGCTATAAACATGAAATATAGTCAATAGCATTGACCATTGTATTTGTCCTTCACCTTTTTGCATCACACAAAGCTCGTCAACGGCTTACAAACAACTGTGTGATAGGATACTGTGGAGCTGGTCCTTTAATGTCGCTGTGATGACTTTGTATAGGTTGGTCACTGCATGTTTTTATCTGTTGATGTATTTGGATTGTATACAATTTCAAGTTTATAATTATAATCTGTTCATATGAACATTTCATTTCACAATACCACATATACAGTATTTGAATACTTGGCTAACAGTCCATTAGTGATTTTTTTGCCATATCATATTACCAGGTTGACAAATAACAGACGTATTAAATTCCCGGGCTTAAAGCTACAGAGTCTATATATCAATCGATTTCTTCTTTGTAGGCATGTCTTTATTTGTAACTTGATGTTCACCAGCTCATGTCGAAATAGGGTATTAAAGCGAGCAAACATAATGCAGGACATCATTTGCACATCGTACCTGTACACAGGTAACATTATGATTTACAGAAGAAAGAATAAAAGACTCTTTCGGGACTCGAACACACGACCTTTTGATTTCAAGTCAGGTGCTCTACCCGCTGAGCTATAATGCTTCTTGAGAAAACGGTAAACGAACTACAATTTATTATGAGGCTAAAGAACTTTATGTATTTGAACGCAACTCAAGATGAATCCATAAATATATAGTCCATCTTGTCTGACGTGTAAATTAACATTTCTTGGTGTAATACGATATGTTATCAATATGAAACTAATATTCCGCCTCAAAACAACCATATCCCGACTTTGATGAGTTTGTGTGTGCGCTAGTTATTACGTAATGCCTGTTTAGTGTTAATAATGATAGAACATACCAATAAATAGCCGTGGTCTAGTGGTTAAAAGTACGCCATCAAAACTTAAAAGCGCGCTTCAAATCCCGTTCCGGACAAGTGGTTGTTTTTTCCACATATATTCTGAAACAGTATATCGATGTTACCTGTACGAAGGCTAAATAAAAATGTGATATTTTACGCATCGATTTCTGCCTTAAATACCGACTATTGGGGTGTTTCATATTCATATTCATGAGTTATTACCAGTTAAATAGAGACTCTAGCTTTAAATTTTTTTACAAATTTCTTAATACAACTATATGTCTATGTATTTTAAAGTATTTTTAGAATATATGTATATATTGAAGAACATATTTCATTTATATTTTAATATATACAAATATATCAATATTTATGAATTTCAAATTAAAATGATCTTTAATACTAGATTACGTCAGTTTTCAATGATATTAAAAGGGTTGATGCACTATTTTCAAACAATTTTTATTTTAAAGGGCTCTGAAAACTTGAAAAAAGCTGAAAGAATTATCAAAATGGCATTAAAAGTAACAGAGATATGATCTATTGAAAAGTTGCAAAGAAACATAAATGGAGGCATTTATGTTCTTCGCAAATTTTCAATAGGTCATATCTCCTTTGTTTTTCATGGCATTTTGATAATTCTTTCAGCTTTTTTCATTTTTTTCGGAACCCTATTAAATAAACAGTGTTTGAAAATAGTACATCAACCCCTTAAAGATATAACTATACAACCTGAAACTACCTAGCTTTAACCCTTTTCCGAATGTATTCCTTTTTTAAGAGAAATAATTTGTTTTGTTTGATTATTTGCAAAATGGAACAAGATATGTGTGTATGTGTTTGTTTACAACTGTGTGTGTGTGTGTGTGTGTGTGTGTGTGTGCGTGTGTTTGCTTGAGGCGTGCGTGCGTGTGTGCGTGAAATTATTTATAATATAATATACAAATATACTGGGAAAAAAAAGATGTTATACACAGTAAAGAATATATCTTGCACAATTATGGATTATATTAGCTGCTTTCAAAGATAAATATATATTTCTATTATACATACCTTGCTTTTATGCCTGGGCTATATGTTCCTTTCTTTTTGCCTACGTTCATGCCTGTAGAGTATTACTCAAATAACCTAAATAAAGCCAATACTACAGTATATTGGTAAAGTTATCAAACACTTGTAACTACAACGATCAAGCTATCAAACTTAAAGAATTTATCTTTTAAAACCGTAAACTAAACCGCGAATCGAATTTGAGTTTGTTGATATCAACACGCTAGTTTGTAGACAGACATATGATGGTTTATAGATGTGAAAGCCCATAATTGGCAAATAATCGTGATTTTACAAATTTATTCTCTATAATGCTGTACACTGCCTCTCTGTTTTTTACATTGACACAATGCCCGAGACTTTCAAGTGACCACATCGAGTTTACGACGTAGAAACCTGATTTTGATGTATACGGCTATATACTTTACTACCTTATATTTCATCGAAATACATTTGTTGGATCAGTTCTATTGTATTTCAATATGTTTCTAGATGTTAGCTTCAAAACTAAATGTTAAAGCCCAACTATATAGATTGTCTGATTTAGCTTGTAGATGTTAAGTTAACATATATCGAAGCGAGTGTTTGTTGAAGTTAAGCGCTAGTTTTTCGATGTAGAGGCGCTGGTTTGTTTTAGATTAGCGCATTTTCTTGTAGGGTAAATAATACTATTTATCTCACCTGTTCCTTATGTTCAAAGTAACAGTCGGTAAAATATAACTTGTTTTACATTATATAACATCTTAACGAAAATTGTCAGTGTATATTATGTGCCGCTCAACCGTTTGCCCATACTTCCGTCAATGTTCTGTCTGGTGGTTAATTTGTTTTGTTAAGTTCGACCATTTGCCCTACATAACTCGTATTCTATTGAAATATATAAACTAAAACGATTAACGGTCGATCTATATTAATTTGTTTAAAATAGTGTTTGTTAAAGTTCTTAGCTCATGGTTATTCATGGACATATCTATATTTATTTACGAGACACTTTTAAATAAGAATACACACATATCTACAGTAATATATTGATTAATTAAATACAGTAAAATTATATTTTATAGAAATTCAGCAATACCTAATAATATATATAATATGACAATACACAGAAATAAATAATTATGTGTAGCCTTACTGTTTGTGGGGTATTCAATTATTTCCAGTTAATATTACCATATTTTCAGATATGGATATCAATGCTTCGAACGGGTCCTCGGAAAACGAAGCCAACGTGTAGAAAACCTCTCAAACTGAAACTCAAGCGTTTAACTGAGAATAATGCAGCTTCACTACCAAACATAGGAATACACATTTGCAAAATATTTCTATCTATGTCGGTATCGAACATGTGGCCTTTGAAATTATTACGTTGAAGTATAAGAAACATATAGTGTTTTGTATAATTTAACTATGCCCAGCCACGAAATTGTTGCCCTTGTCCGATCGTACGTACCTTCTTAGTTTACATTCAAGTTTTGGTTCAGTCTATTTCACAGACACCATGAGAGCAACATTTTCGTATCAAAAGTATGTCAATGTTAATGACCTTGTCATAACTTTTGCACTTTGTTAATTTACATTCGAGTTTTACATTGAAGTCTGTCGTGAAGTCCATTTTTTCAGACACCAAAGGACGTATAGCGACTATCACAACCTGACTTCTATGATGACGTGATTTACAAACTTCGTAAGATCCTTGGTCGTGATCACGTTCACACTTTCTTTGTTAAACTTGTTAAAAGGTTTATCAAAAGAGAGAATGACCCGTATCATTTTACAACGCACTGCATGCTTAGTGGTGGACCCATTTGCAGTTCGCCACTATGCTTTCCTCTTTAATTGTGCGAAGACCGGACAGGCTGTGAACCCTATGATGACGTCTACCTAAAGCCCAAAATGACGGGGACGTTTGATGTTTGTCTGCAGTCCTTTCGTGCCCTCAATGGTTTATTCTCTTATTGCTCTGGCTTCTGCCAAGTCATTGAGTATCTGTTTTTTGGCTTTCTATGCTATTGTTTTTTTGTATTTATATATATATACGAGCATCTTTGTGTTTTACTTATATTGCCTATTAATGCTGCCTTGTTGGTTAGAGAATAGTTCATGGCGGGGATTTCTTTATTTACACTACTCCGTTTTATTGGGATAAGTAGGGTAAGTGTGAGGTTTGGTGCACCCTAGAACCTGGTTTAAACCCCCCAGCGGCCTTTTTTCCACTGACCGTTCCAAGGAGGTAGCCCTATTGTCAAGAAAGATAAAAATATCGGACAGGGAAAGCAGCATTCAAGGACGACAGTCAACCACAAAACACAAAAATAAACGAGAAGGCAAAAGTAATAAAAAATGCAAACGACATCACAAACACTAAAGGGTTGACAATAGGGCTACCGCCTTGGAACGGTCAACCCTTTTTTGTCTGTGATGTCTTATTTGTCCTTTTATTCATATTTAAATTTGTTCTTTCATTCTGTGTGTGTTGCGGTTGACTGTCGTCCTTGAATCTGCTTTTCCTGTTCGATTTTTATATCTATATTTCAATGTTCATATATTGTTAGTACCTTGTTTGTTTAGTCCATTTCTCTCACAGTTACAGCTTGAGAGATTTTAGCGCTTCACGAGAGCAACACGCTCCTACCAAAATAGGCAAATGGATTAACCTTCACCTGGTGTGTCAAGGACATATTGTTTAGTCATATTTTGTTTCTTTGTAGGATTATGTACACAGTTTGCTATGATCGTAGTAGAACTAGAAATGTGTCATGGGACACGGATGCCCCACTGAAAACAATCAGTATAAAATGTAAAATTTGACGAAAATGGGCCATAACTCCGGTAATACTGGGTCGATTATGACGCCGAAACGACATGCACATCTTGACATCTAATGTAAGGATCCTGTTATTATTCAAAGCAATCGGTTAAAAAGTGTGGGAGGAGATAGACACACAAACATTTTGGGACGGAAGGACGGACGGACGCACATGGCTAACGCTATATGCCCCCTCAAAACCATCGAAAAACTAGCGCATATATCAAACATACCATCGACAAACTAGTTCTTAACTTCAACAAACCAGCGCATGCATATACATCTACAAACTTGTCTAGATTTCAGTGAAATGAGCATTTAAGACAAATATAAAGAACTATTTCGGTACATACTACTACAGTATATCATTTAATTAAACAAGCATGAAAGAAACAGCATTTAGGATGAGATGTTTAGAAGAAATGTAATAACATCATATACCATACATTTTTTCGCTATGACTCATGTAATAAATGAAATAAATATATAAAACATTTAGCAACATGTCGTCAAAGTTATCAGAGTTTAAAGCAGAGAAGAAAATGCAACTTAACGTTTGAATCAAATGAACTATCGCAAAAATACTAAGTTTGTTTACATTTCTAATGCTAATTCAATCCCAGGATGCAACTGAACATGTCTACAAACTATCCCGTCGGTGTGTTCTTGGGCAAGACACTTTACCTTAGCCTCGTCCGTCGGATGGGGACGTAAACCGGGCGGTCCCGTGTATCCTCCGAGCACGTTAAAGAACCATAGGAATCTATTCGATAATAAGAGTAGGGCAGGTTCCCGGATTCCTATGTATCCTTCCCCTCTCTCTGGGGCGGCTCTAAATAACCTATAATGTGTTGATGAGCCGTTAAACAACATTCAATTCAATCCAATTCAATTCTACAAACTATCGTTTTGATATCTACAAACTCAAATTCGATTCACACTTTACCTATAGTGATTACCTATACCTTATGCTCGGCTGGGTTTTGTAAAGGTAGAGGTTAAAGCTACACAGTCCCTGTTTTAACTGGTAATAACGCATGAATATGAAGGAGTTAAGTGTGAAGTAGTTTCAAATCGACGAACACCCCACAAGTCGGCATATAAGCAGAAATCGATGAGAAAATTTCACATTTTTATTTAGCCTCCGTACAGGTAACATCGATAAATATACGGCTTCAGAATATTTGTGATAAAAAGATAGTTGCCCGAAACGGGATTTGAACCACAGTCTTGCACTTGTAAGTTTTGAAGAATGTACGCTAAACCACTAGACAATGGCAATTTAATGGTATGTTGTAGCATACAAAAGTAAGTATAAAAATCGAACAGGAAATGCAGCTTTCACAGAACACAGTAAATCCAAAAACACGCAAAAAGACAAACAAGAATGGCAATAGTAATAATAAAGGCACATGACGTCACAAACACAAAAAGGGTTAAGAGTAAGGCTACCGCATTGGAACGGTCAGTGGCAAAAAGGTCGCTGTGGGGTTTAAACCAGGTTATAGGGTGCACCAAACCTCACACTTACCCTATTTCATTCCAATTAAACGGGACAGTGTAAATAAAGAAAGCCCCGCCATGAACTATACTCTAACTAACAAGGCAGCATTAATAGGCAATACAAGTAAAACACAAAGATGCTCGTGTATATGTAAATACAAAACAAACGATAGCCTAGAAAGCCGCAAAGAAGGTACTCGATGACTTGGCAGAAGCCAGAGCAACAAGATAATAGTCAATTGAGGGCACGACAAGACAAGACCGCAGACAAACATCAAACATCACCGTCCTTTGGGCTTTAGGTAGACGTTATCATAGGGTCCACAGCACAAGTCGAGATCTAGTTGTTTTGAGGTGAAGTTGATAACATACAGTATTATAACAGGCAATGTTAATTTACACGTGCGACAAGATGGGCTAATATTTATTGAAGTTATTTTGTTATAGTAAGTTAATAAATGGTACTTAGTATACTATGTTCTCAAGTAGCGATATAGGTCAGCGGATAGAGCACCGGACTTGTTCGAGCCCCGAAAAGGGGCTAACCTTTTTTTTTTAAAAAACTACTGTTACCTGTGTATAGGTACGATGTACACTGGTCGATGTATATACAGTAAATGATTTCCTGTTACTACTAATAGTTTTTATTTTTGCCCGCCCTACGGCACAAGGCCTTTTGGCGAGAGTTTCTAGGTTGTTTATTTTATTAATTCATTAATTATAATTAGTCTAAGGAGATTATTTTAACGTTATCATCTTTCAAGAAATGACAAGAACAAAGCAGACACTTTAATGTATGCCCAAGGAAGATTATGGGGTTTGTCAAAGTTTGTTTTTTTTGTAAAAAAAAAAGCGAGCTATTATGGGATAGTTGGTCACATCTCTCTAGAAAGTTACAAATGTTCTAATTATGTATTTATATATGTACATTATCCATATTTTGTCTGATCATTGCTCCCTTATTTAATTGACTGAAATGTTTAAAATATATTGCATATAAAAGGTTATAAAAAATGATAAAAATACCCAGTGCGGTTTGTCAGGCACTCGTCCTCAGCATCCGAATTCTCTTAATATCGTCTGGAGAACTTCGACGGAAAAAGGGTCTTTGTCCATACATAGCCACGTGGAGGTCACACTGGGGAGGGCAATGATCAAAGATATACAAAGATATTATGTGATATAGTGGAACAGAACCCTGTCTATAGATAAAACTAAAATCTCCGACGCTTCTGATAAAACAAGTGATATGTGTATATACAAAGTTTTGTCGGAGATATTATGTGCGCAATGGAGTATTCAATGTTTTAGTGTACTGTAAACATATGTGGCATCCACTCACTCTTTATCCCATATATTACAACAAATATAATCAAAGTGCTGAAGGCACTGATGGGCGGTGCTTTTTGTAAGTGTTGGAATGGATGGGAAATAGAAGTGCTGTAAATGTAACTTCCACGTTTTTTTTTACATTCAGTGATGTTTCAGATGATTGATATTCATTACCAATTTCATATTTAAACATATTTTAGCAAACTCATATGGCCCGAATTAGCTTCCGTAGATTTTTTTCTGAGCAAGCTCTTCAGCGAGCACTGACTTTTCTATTTTTTAGTAACATGATACACTTTCTATAAACACATACCGTCTGCTTGTAGCACGATTATAACTCGAGTTATAGCCTTTTAAACTGATGATAAAAAGTTGACTTAGTGAAATTTTGATAAAACAGGTATGTATGACCTAAATAAATAATAAATATGCCTAAATTCTGAACATTGTTTCTTATTTAGGGCATCAAATGAATAAGCGGCCTTTTGTTTACAAACACCGACTGATCGTCTGTCAAAATGCGAAGCGCTCTTGCGTATTAATACATAAACTATCTAAGGATTTACTTAGGAGAATATTTGTTAATTACACAGTAAGCGAACACACAAGGACAATATTTGTTAATTACACAGTAAGCGAACACACATCATCATTTTGTGTCAGTGATCACATAATATCGAATTTATTAAAGGCATGCATGAGAGTCTACTTCTTCTAGCGTAGTGTTGCATAGTGTTGTATTGTGCTGTTAGGTTTGTCACATTCCTAGCATTCCATTGAAAAAAAACATTATACCTCTGACGGTGCTCAAGCACCGCCAAAAATGGTAAGAGCAGGCTTAAGATATATTGAAAGCATAGGTAGATTATTTCATTTCGAAGATAGTACAATGAAAAGACAAGATATATCTTATTACCTTATAGGTACATGAAATAGGTATATCTCCTATTGATCAGGTGTATAGTAAATATGGGATATGATATTGTCATGGGTAGTTTATAAATGTTATACAATCTTGGTTATGCTGCAGGATATGTTTAAAAGATGGGGGTATTGAACAACAGAAAACAAAATGATGACGATCAATATACGTGTATACATGCAAAAAATAGATAGGTCGTTGGTCTGTACTAGAATGCCAGTACAACGACCGTCTAGGCTAGCTAATAACAATAACCTAAATTTGCATTAAAGTAACCCAGTCAAACTCCGTATTGATTACCAGATAGAAAGCTAGTTCAAAGACCGTCTAACTAAATGACAAACAATTCAGACTGATTTACTCACTAAATATTGGGTAGTATATGGAAATTGGGAGATATGGTAGATATGGAATATGTTCAATAATGCCAGTGTTTTCAAACCCAGCGGACAAAACTTACAAGCTGATCCACTGGGCCTTCAAACGGTGCAGTTTTATTACATTATATATATGAAAGTATGTGATTGATCCTGGACTGTTGTGCCTGCGTTGTCATCAGACTCAAAAATCACACCAGCGCGTTCACCGGATCAGTCCCATGTTATACCTATATCAATTACTGAATTGTTTTCCACAGTAATATAAGTGGAGTGATATTATTACCTTATAAGGTACCTGAACGAGGTATATCCCCTATTGAGGAAGGTCTTTTATACCAAATGAGGGACACCTAGGATGCCTAAAATTACAAGCGCATCCCATGTCTCCCTCAAAAGTATTCAGACCGATTTACTTACTAAATATTGGATATTATAAGGAAATTGGTAGATAAGGTAAATATGGGATATGTTCATTAATGTCATAAGTAGTTTATTACTTTTATACAATGGGGGTTATGCTGTAGGATATGGTTAAAAGATAGGGGAACTGCGATAATACACAATTTAGATTTTCTTTTCTTATTGGGTGACTCTAATATAGTCACCAAGTGCGCTGAAAAACAATTGTTTGTGTCTTTTTTCGGGATCGAGTAAATTATTAAAGTTTAAAGGGATTGGAATCTGCTGGTGTTTAGATTTTAATTCGTCCCGTTTTGTGTCGAGCTGACTGCATTCAAAAAGAAAGTGTTCAGCGGTGTATGGGACCGAGCAGGAAGGACTGTTTTGGAAAGAGCCTTAATGACGTGGCTTCCTAGACTCGCAGGTAATAAGTTATATCCCATTCTAAGTCTGGTTATAGTTTTGGTAAGGATTATATTGGTTTATGGCTAACTCTAGTAAAAGTGTTGAATTTATTTGTCTGATTAGTTAGGTAATGTTTTAGTTTAACATTAATTGTTTTACGGATACAGGAATAAACTTCTGAAGGTCCAATGCTATAATTTTATCAATAAAAAGATGGTCCAATACAGCTTTACAAGCTAGGTCGGCCTTTTCATTGCCGGAAATATTTACATGGGCTGGGTATGGTGGCTGATATGTGCCATCTCGCCTTTTCGTTGTTTCGCTGCGACATGTGACAGGTTATTCCAGTTGTGGCATAGATTATGTTATTACGTGAACGTTACTTTTAACATACAAAACGTATGTTTGACTTTCGAGGCATTAATTCATACAAGATTTTATTGCAATGTAGGTCTCACTACACAGTTAGCTCCCTTGAAAGCCACGGTAGGGTAAAACTTGCGCCATAAAAAGTAGTAGTGTGTTGTTCGGTTTTAAATATTTTTAATAATTGCTGACAGATATATGTATTGCTGTTGCAGGTGAGATGAACACAGTCTGAAATTATTACGACACTGGCACCAGAATATGACAGTTTTATGGGGGTTGAAGCAGTGTAGGAATTCTGGTACAAACTCTGGAATAAAAGCCCAAAATAGTGCAAAGGGTGCCACCACTCCAATTAAAAAAAAAAACCTGGTCAACGTACCATATTTTGTACATTTGCAAATGACTGTGTTTCATAAATAAGTGAATTTTAGCTTGGAAACTTTAGGTTCGAAATGGCCCAGTAAATCATATAGGCCAACATAGTAAAAGTGTACTGTGTTGTGAGACCTATAGTGTCACTTATTTCATAATATTTCATAATATGCATAGTTTACGCTTACCCTGGTACGCTTTGGTCTTCCAACGACAATAGTATTACCACCAAATTGTTAATGATAATTGTGTTCATGTTGTTCAGGACACATTCGAGACCAAACAGGCGGCTGCGCACGAAAAGTATTCGTAAAAGCGGACTCCCAGAATCTGAGTTACAAATTTCATAACTCTGATCGTATTTATCTTATCATTTAAAGTAATCTATGTTATGCTTTAAATAAAATGCACGACTTTAATACATTCGCTTACAAAAAAACAGTCAGAGATGTTTTTATTCAATACCATCTGACAAATGCATCTCTCAGAGAACTCCAGCACTACATACCCCGTTGGCAATACATCTGTGTGGTATATGATTATATAAGTAGATACAAGCAAGGTTTTACGCAAGCGTAAAATAGCTGCCGAGAGACAAGAAGTTAACATAATAATATATCAAGTCACGGGTGTTAAAACAATATCAAAAAAAATAAATGTTGTCACGGAGACTAAACTCGCCACGACCGTTTTTTCTTACATTCTTCCTACCAAGCATTTTAAATCAATGTGGGCGACCTCGCGTCTTTCTGTTCAAATACCTTCAGGGGCGTAGCCAGATCCTTTGGGGAATACGCCCTGGGTAAGGGTGCGGGATGGGGTGTCCCCCTCCTGCTGGTGGTGGTCCTGGGGCCTCTCCCGGGAATTTTTTTAAATATGAGTGCAATTTCGGAGGTTTGTGGCTTCATTTGAGCGAGATTTTGGAAGCTTTCGCCTCCATTCATGAAGTGTGTTTTTAAAAACAGTGCCTCATACCCTACCCCCTACCCCTTTTCAATTTGTATTGCTGATTTTAAAAGATAAGCACTTTTATTTTTTCACATTCGATTTTCTAGAGTACGCCCGGGCGTACAGGAGTATGCCTGGCTACGCCCCTGACCTTGACATGCCTTACATATTGATTACAATTACCTTGTAACATCAGCACAGCAATACAATTGTTCACATGTAAGGATACGTGTGCGTTAGAGTGTGCATTACAACACATATAAACTGTTCACTGTTACCTTGTGTAATTATAAGATTGTGTTATCAAAGTGAAAAATGTAAAGGAACTGTTGCTACCTAATAAAACCAATGAAAATTAAAAAAGGGGGAAATCAGCAGGCTTGAACCCTACCTTCCTAGACAGTAACACGGCGTCTCGACCAACGGTTTGTGGAATGCTCCGTCGCTAATATACACATAATAGTTATGATTACATGCTACAGTAGACTGGTTTACGAAAACGTCATTTCAGCAAGTGAAATTGTAACTTTTCAACGATACAAAATATGTGTTGATACCATTCAAGTTTTTCAGACGAGTTCAAGTTGTAAAGCATGAGTCACAGTCTGTTAACCATAGACAGATATAAAAGTAATATAAGAGTAATATAAAGTAATATAACAGTCGAACAGGAAATGTAGAATTCAAAGACCGCAATCAACCAAATGGACGCATTCAAACAAACAACAATTACAAGGATAAATAGAAAGCAAGGTACATTTCGGACTCAATAATTTGGCGTTGTTTTGTTTCATTCCAATACAATAATATAAACATTGACAGGTAAAAGAGATGTTAGACTATACATAGTGTATTTTAGTGATACAACGCTTTATATAGAATAGTTTATTTCATACAAAATGCCATAGGCCCATGAGTACACAAATGCTTATTTAACAATATACAAAATATCAATACAAAATATCAATATGTGGTGATTCAGTATACATAATACCTATTATCAAGTGATTAAGCATGGTTCAACTGAAGTATACTTGTTATAACAATGAAGTATTCATATACTCCTATCAAATGTAGGTATATACATAGAAATATGAACTAAATATGATTTTAGAATTTGAGTTGACGAGGAGAATCTTATGTATTATTATACAATAATTCTTTACGTAATTTAAAACTTTTAAAAACATACATGGCAAGGTTTCTGTCTATGCGTACATTGTTATTGTTCATGAGTTCAGTAAACTTCAGAATATTAGGATGCTTCCAGTAGTATGGTTTGATATATTTTAAACGCAGTTCTTTGTACATTGTGCATTCAATTAAGAAATTGAATTCATCCTCGAGATTGTTACATAACTGACATTTACGTTCATGTAGTGGTAGTTTTTGTGGTTTGTGCCATCTCCCCGTCTCCACTTCAAGACGCTGAGATGACACTCGTAATCTCCTTAAAGCACATCTGAGTTTTCTTACATTTACATTTTCTAACTCGGTTGAAAGCGAAATTCTGAAAACAATACGTATGTCTTAGCACGGGTTGAGTTCACTAATTCTTCATTCTAACTTTGAATAAATGTATCCTTTAATCGTTGTTTAAAAACTGACATAAAACCTATTTTATTTCCAACGCCATGGAATAACCAGACAAGATTAAAACCAAGTTTATCAAAAATATGTTTTACTTGACTTGCCCAATTTTGTTTGTTAGGATATTTCGCCATATCATCTAACATCATATTATATACAATGGTTATGTACTTTGTATCATTGCTCTCAACATTTTTATAATTCTATGAATTCTATAATTAATGAGTGACTGTCTTCCTAGTTCATCATAAAAGACTATTCTGCGTTTGTATTTTTACACCTTATATTTTTTTACAAAATGATAAATGTGTTCTCCTATTTCACCTGCTTTCGCAAACCCCCATACCTCACATCCATAGTTCAATGTAGGCAATATCAATGTATCAAATAGACTCAACATGTGAGATACTGA
This sequence comes from Cyrtodaria siliqua, assembly GCA_037043455.1. Lineage (NCBI taxonomy): Eukaryota > Metazoa > Mollusca > Bivalvia > Adapedonta > Hiatellidae > Cyrtodaria > Cyrtodaria siliqua. The sequence goes on along the minus strand of JAWPHD010002087.1, from coordinate 228,701 downwards.
CAAATTGTAAATTTATAAGTATATTTCTTTAACTGGAATATGGATTTTAATGCTTTCCCACTTAATGTGTTAAATGTTTTTACAAACGACCCTCCGGTAGAAAACACAACACCTAGATAAACAAATGTATTAACAATATCAATAGCAACTTCACCGTACTTAAAATTTAAACACTTGGCAAACGGTCTCCTTTTCTAAAAAGCTTCGTTTTATTTACATTAACCATTAATTTCCATCTATTGCAATATTCATAAAGCAAATCTAAACCATGCTGTAAGCATTTTTCCGTTTCAGACTTTATGATACTAATAGTAATAGGATCCGCGTACAATAATAAAAATATTTTCAACATTCCAGTGTCAATGCCATTATACCCATTTAAAGCAAAATGTTCTTCCAAGTCGTTAATATACATCGAAAATAAAAATGGAGAAATACTCTCTCCTTGACCTGGGATGATAATTAAAGGAATCAGTCTCAATCAGAAGTACGCCAAACACTTGTCGTTCACTAGACGACTGCTTCACTGCGCATGTCATATTAGGAAAAGACGGCTCCTGCATAATCATGTTCACTTTTGTACGAGAGTAAACTTTTTTTTGTTTACACTTTGTTCTTACCTATCGATGATTGCAAGTAATAATAGACATATTGAAATAGTGTTTGCGGTAGTTTTTAATTGGGTTATGAATTTGCCTTTAACAAAAAAATGCTTTTTAAACTAGGCACATTTTGAAAAAAGGTTGCTCCTGCATAATCCTGTTCATTTTTGTGTAGGGGTAAACTTTTTTTTGCACTTTAATCGTACCTGTCGTTGATTGTAAGTAATAACAGACATATTAAAATAGTGTTTGCCGTAGTTTTAATAGTATTAAAATAGTGTATCGCCTATTTATCTAACCCTTATTTGGAATAAAATTACATCATTAGAAAGGTTATTTATTTGGCTTTCTGGTGATATAAAATATACATATGGAAGAATCTTCCTCAAACGGGTTATCTATGAGTCGCCAGATTTTTACATGGAGCGTATAGGGGGAAATTTCATTATTGTTTAATATTAGAAATTCTATAAATATGATCGCTTAGGTGCAAACGCTTTCTTAAACTACAATTTATTATCTTTATTTTGATATAAGTTTCATATTTTTATGTTAAAAGGATCTTGGTCTGTTTTCGAGTTTAAATACACCATCTAGTGTCCTTATATGTTCCATATAAAATTCTTAAAATATGTCGAACATGTGTTATTTTATTGTAAATATATCGCATAATGATGAAACTGAAGCCTTAGGTGCAAACGGTTCTAAATAGGTGAAACACTAATCTTTATTTTGATATAGTTTTTTTTGTTAATGACACTAGTAATAGATGGTCTGTTTTACAAGCAAAGATAGCAGTTTTTTTTATATTATTAATTGTTGTTGTTGTTGTTGTTTGCGATAATCACATTAAGCAGACGACGCGGAGAAATATATATCATGAAGAGTTGTATGCATAAATGTTTAATTCATGCAAATACCCATTACACATGTATTTCTCTGTCCAATGTTGGTATTTCCATTTTAGGCAAAAAAGGAGTCAGAACGAAACTTTTGCTATATCAAAAATGATGGTATTTTTAACTTTTAAACAGCTTTTTATAGAATTTCTCACTATTGTAATGCCATTTTCATAAAAATACACTTAAAAAAAAACTTTTCTCAGTTATAGCTTATTAAAAGCTTGTTTATAATAATGTATTTCATGTAAATATTAAACTGATTTTTTAAAAATGTGTTTTGCTTAAATTTACTAAAGTACATTTATAGTTTCACTCCATATGGTCACTATAGATACATAATGATTCCCAATGTTTTATGGCCCCCATAAAGTGTGCAAGTGTGACTGCCGACACGCTAAATTACATAACGCCCGAGGCGGCTTTATCGATATCTGCGAGATATAAATCAGTACTAAACTATCACCAAGAGTTACATTTCGTGAAATTATTGGGTTTTTTCAGTCGATTTCGATTTGAGGAAGATTCTTCCATATGATAATAATCTAAAAGATGAATATATAATGTCTGTTTGCAATGTAAATAGGTGTGCAGCACCGCAGGTCTCTCGCTACCCGTCACGATAAGCCTAGTAAAAATCGATAACTGCAGTGTATAATCGATAGCCTTACCTGAACGACAAGTTATTTCAGAACATAACAGCGTTAGTACTGTGGTGTCATATCCCCGTCATACAAAGCCCTGCCTTGGCGTATCCCTAAATAGCATGTAAATGCATCCCCTAGTTGGTTTTCATACTTAACTCTTTGCTTAGATTTTCACACATAGCTTTAACAATATCAATCATTTTCCCTCTGACGCCATATTTCAATAATTTGTACCATAATATATCTCTAACAACATAGTCAAAAGCCTTAGTAAAGTAAAAAAACAAACAGAATATAGATTTTTATTTTCACAAATAATATGATTTATCAGCCCATGCAATACGAAATTATTTACAACAGTTCCCATATTTTTGCGAAAACCAGCCTGTGCTTCAATATATATAAGTTATATTTTTCGGCACACTCATTTAATCTAGTATTTATAATTCTTGTAAATAATTTACCCAGCGTACTTAGTAATGTTATTCCTCTATAATTTTCAACTGTATTTATATTACCCTTTATATTCAGTATATATAAACAATCAGACGCATCGAGCGCATGACACTGGTCTGCAGTTGGAATCACTATAAAGTAACCCGCAATTCGAATCTCACACGGGATTATTTTCTCGTTCGTCTTTTAAATGCGGTGGCCTCTCATAAACTGACTAACTAAAATCGAGTCTGCTACTCTTGTATCTCTTGTTTGTGTTTGTTGATTCCAAGGGATCCCCTTTTCAGTATTTATAGGAATTAATATGTACGTATTAAGTTTTTCATACGGAGATATTTTATTTTTCCTTTTTGTAGGGTTTGGTTAAATATCCATATTTGTTTTTATAGCGAAATACACACGCACACGCATTTGCGCACGTCTTGGTACACTACTTTCAAAACAATTCATGCAAATATCAAGCATATGATGTATAATAATGAATGTCTGAAAATGGCGGTAGTCGTGAATGCACATGCACGAGCAAAGAGATAAAAAAATATACCATGATTTATTTGTCGCTTACCCTAATGTAAGTTCAACACGTCTCACGCCTCCTAGCACCTAACTACTCTAAAGCCACAAAGATTGGGTTTGATGATCCCAAAGGACCTGTAAATAATAGCAATACTGATTTGCAGTTGGGGCGACTTTTTGCGTCCGCCACACAGCACTAAACAAACGCTTGTGTGAATGTCAATACATACTGAAAAGGGAATCCCTTGGAAGCAACAAACACAAACAAGAGATAAAAGTAGCAGACTCGGTTTTACGGAGTCTAACTAACTTAATGTTTCCGTTTTTAATTGATCAGAAAAACAATTACTGCTTCAACATTAACTGTGTAAAATATAATTTGAAAACACAAGTTAAGTAGTGTTTCAGAAAAAAATCGTGAGATTAATCGTGAATGACTCATTGAGTTTAATCTGTTTAACTTTTAGAATTATCTTACCATAGTACGCAATGTAATATGGATGTTTTGGAATCCACAGCTATAGGTTTCTGGAGCTCCAGATACCGGATAAAGTAAATAACAATATGAAACTAATATATAGTTGTTTTGTATTTAAGCAATAGTGGGATTTTTTCGATCATCGACATATTAAATCCTTTTATTGTAGCGAGTGTGATAATTACATGAGTTTGTGGCCATCCTGTATATATCCATTTAATCCTAATAATTTTTGGACTCTTTTTGAGGACAATGTGTACGCAAATGCGTACTTTGCGTACAGGTAGCACTAGCGGCACCGCTCTAGCTACGCCCCTGACAACATCTCAACGAATGCACGATTTATTATTTTTGGAGGCATGGATCACCGTCGTCTTCAATGGCGAGGCTGTAGTGTTACATATGCTCTGAATGGGACTTAATTGCTAATACGTGATATTGTTTTCTATTATTTTGAATGATTTCACTACAATTTAATATAATGCTTAATATTTCGTTTTTATGAACAATTACGTGGCATGATATCGCAACATTTGCAGCTGTAATAACTTGCAGCACGATGTGGTGATGCTGGCTGAGTTGAACGAAAAAGAAGCTAATATTTCTAATACCGTCCCTTCTTTTCTCGTTATACACACATCTATTAAAATGGATAAATAATATGCAAAATGCATGACAAAAGAGGTGATTTTAAATTTATTATTGTGAACTATCCCAACTTAGATGGGAATATTCCCCCGATCAGCTTCTTACGGGGACTATGTTTCTCAACTTTTTCGTTTTTCTATGGCTTGTAGCGAGTTGAGGACTTTAATAATCGTGATCGTACAGGATCAGCTATGTGTTATACTTATATTTAACAAATTGTGTATGGTGCTGAGGTCCGTAAGCACTGTATGGACCGAAGCGAATCACAAATGTAACGAAACAAAAGAACTATAAAATAAAAGCCTATTTGAAATAAAGTATCGTATGACAGTGTTTTAAAGATAGACTGACCACTTTGAACATACCTCAAGAGTAGCTATGACTTGATACTAATAAGAGAAGATAATAATGATAGAACATTCCTGGTTGATTGAAGGTAAATATTGCAAGCTGACATTTATGAATAATAGAGGGCCACATGGAAGATTAGTTTTGTAACTAAATGTGTTTTTACCTCTGTAAATAAAGTCTATTATTATTATTATTATTATTATTATTATTATTATTATTATGACTGGTTCTGAAGGTGTGATAACCCTGCCTTCAACATAACTCCGATCCAGAATATAGTCACTCCAAAGCTAATTAAATCCTAGAAACATATGTATAAGACTAAGAAATATAAGTTGATTGTTATAAGCTACGCTTGATGTCTGTTCAAAGTGGTACGATATGTTCATTTCAAATAGCCTTGTATTTTACATTTCATTTGTTTCGTTACATTTGTCTATACTACCCCTAATGAAGGCGTAAGCCGTATTCCAGGCATAGCACTGTGGAAATGTTTTCCCGCGTAATATTAGATTATTCTAACATGTTCGTATCCCCTCGGGGATCCAGTGCTCTTTGAACGGTATTTTGAACGGTATTTTGTATGTATTTTCCCATTCTTATATTCATAGGGCATTTTTTTGAAAAGTTTCTTAGTGCCCGAAAATGTACCATTTCGGCCGAAGCTCTGCAAGGCAGTAAACGTAATATTCCGCTTTATTTGTGCATATATTAAGCGCTTTCCTTCATACATTCATATAATAGGATTACATACATCGTCTGAATAAACAAAAACATATACATGTACCTGGATTGGATTTGTGTGATTACGATTCTTGGGTTTTTCATAAATCAGGTTTTTGTTGAAAATGTAGGTGATGTGTCAAAAATAGAAAATGGGTCATATACTAAACTTACGATATCTCGGCTACCTATTATTCTTAAAATATGTAAAAAATGAAAGCAGTTCCAACTATGTAACAAATATTTAAAAAAAAAACGTATTCATAGGAAAAACTGTAAGACATGTTCTCAATATAAAATATAATCATCACTGATAATTGAAACGAAATGATCTATTTCTTGTTGGCTGCTGTAAAAAGGAACTATACGAACATTGACAAAGTTTACATCTAATGTAGGTGTTACAGGAGAATATAAAGGTAAAAGAAGTAGGACATAAGCTAGAGACATGTTTCGTGCATATGTCAGACTAAGTGACTGGGTCTGCGGGTAAGGAGAAAGTTCCATTTAGTTATAATTGTTATTTACCTTAGTTCTTCTTTTTGTTTAATGGCTCATTAACGTTAAGACACTGATCACATTGGCTGTAAGCCTTAGGATGAAACTTTAAGTTTGCTTGTAATACAAATTAGGATGCGAAGTCATTGTGTGCACAGTATTATTTTTTTTATTCATGACCACTTCATCTAGATTGAACATATTTACAGTAAGAAAGGACAAACACTAATAGCATTTATTTGATTTAACATACAATAGGTAAAATAAACTCCAATATCAAAAAAATAATGTTTGTCAATTTAAACGTATGTTGAAGCAGGTAATAGGAATATCACAGCCGTTATGTAATGAAGATATGATCTATAAACATTGGAAACTAAAGATTTATGACGGACTTTACAAAATCAAGAAGGAAATTGAAAGAAAAGGATACGACCCTTCCTTATTGCAACGCACTGCATGCGTATAGCGGTTCACCCTTCTGCATTCAGTTAATACCTACACTATTCTCTTGTACGATGACAGGACAATCTCGTGGGACTCTATATGATTGTACAACGAAGTTGATGCACGGACTTTGAGTCTCTTCAAGTTGTATGGTCGTTCCCTATATTTATTTTCTCTAAATGTCTCCAACTATTGTGGTTGTTCATTGCAATTCTGGATACATCCTAAGGTATATCTAATTCTGTATTGTTATTCGTCACATAGCTTACGGTGTGGAGACGTTTGTATTTACAAACATAGTAATAAAGCAATACTATGTTTATCATATTACACTAGTATAATAAATATGCGAATGGCTGTCGAATTATATATCGGTATTTTCCGTTCATCTTCGTGTGCAGCCGGAATTGCCTCGTCGATTTCCGTTACCGTTAAAATAATAGTCTAGATCATCTGCGACGTTTGCTTGTTATCAAGACAAACATCTAGAACAGTTCTCCTTAACAAAGTGACTTTTGCCGAGATTTTGGTATCGTTTCTGATTGGCTGAGACAGAAACACCTGTTATCCAAGATATACAGAAAGGTAGAAATAAACAAGGATGGAAACCACCAGCGGCCTTTTTTGCCACTGACCGTTCCAAGGCGGTAGTCCTATTGTCAATCTGTTTGTGTTTGTGCAGATGTCTTATTTCGCATTTTATTTATCTTTAAAATTGTTCTTTGTTTCTGTGTGTGGTTGTGGTTGACTGTCGTCCTTGAATGCTACTTTTCCTGTTCGATTTTTATATCTATATTCATCATTATATCGACGAACTAAATGCGGATTGTCAGAAATACTTTAATAATTATATTAATAATTACGGTCACGTGCTTCCGGTTTCAAATTTGTTTCTGCACAAACGGTCAAGACGTTTGTATTTACAATCAAACGTGGAAGATGATCAAGACTATAAAAATACCTGATTACGTAAACAGTCAAGGCACTTCCGCTGTTCAGAACTGTTTCATTGTTTGAATCCTAGCTATGGATATAATGTAGGATTAAAGACATTTTCTATAGTTTTTTCTGCATAACAGATTTTCTTTAAACTTACAGTAAGTCTGTTATATATATAGACAGAAAATGCAAAACTAATGGTAGGTCACCATAATTGTTAATAATAATTTGTAATGCCACCGTCATGTCAGTCTGTCCAAAAAGTTGAACAAGTCCATGAAATAGCTAAATAAGACATTTTTGAAGTCTAATCATTTGTTGATTGGTCACAATTCTACTAAAATTGTATTAAATTAAAGATCATTTAATTAAAATAACGTCATCTTGTTTTTTTGTCATGATCACTTAAAAAGTTAAATCAAAAGAGATTATGACCCTATCATTTTGCAACGTACTGCATGCTTGGTGGTGGACCCTTTTACAGTTCGCCACTATGCTTTCCTCTTTAATTGTACGATGACCGGACAGGCTGTGGACCCTATGATGACGCCTACCTAAAGCCCATTGGGACGGTGGCGTTTGATGTTTGTCCATGATCTTTCTTGTCGTGCCCTTAATGGTTTATTCTCTTACTGCTCTGGCTTCTGCCAAGTCATTGAGTACCTTCATTGTGGCTTTCTAGGCTATTGTTATTTTGTATTATATTTACACGAGCATATTTGTGTTTTACTTATATTGCCTATTGATGCTGCCTTGTTGATTAGAGATTAGATCATGGCGGGGATTTCTTTATTTACACTGTCCTGTTTTAATGGGATGACAGTAGGGTAAGTGTGAGGTTTGGTGCACCCTAGAACCGGTTGAAACCCCCAGTGGCCTACTTTGCCACTGACCGTTCCAAAGCGGTAGCCCTATTGTCAACCCTTTTGTGTTTGTGATGTCGTTTGCATTTATTATTGCTTTTGCCTTCTTGTTTGTCTGTTTGCGTGTTTGTTTCTGTGTTTTGTAGTTGACTGTCCTCCTTGAATGCTACTTTCCCTGTCCGATCTTTATATATTTCTTTTTATGTAAATCCTATATTTTTTTACAAAATCTGTTGAGACCATTACTCACAATGTATGCACAAATTAGCCCATAATGATACAATTTCCTTCTTTTTTTGTATGTTCCAAATAATAGAATTTGTTTAAACTTTCTAAGCACATAGTTTATCATATATCAAAACAAAATGTGCAATAAAAGTGTTAGGGCCCCATGCGTGTTTAGATATTTTTTTGAAACCCTACCCCTATGCTAAAAGGCCAAGTTTTGTATGAAATATATAGAAATGGTATATTTTCCTTTTTTGTTATGTTCCTAATAACAGAATGTGTTCAAACTTTCTAGGCACCTATTTGAACATATAGTAAGACAATATATGCAATTAAAAGTATAGGTCACCATGCATATTGAGATTTAATATTGGTTTCCCTACCATTATGCTTAATTTTTTAAATGTTGTATGAGTTTTTACAAAATGTTATATTTTTCCTATTTTATATATTTTTCTAATAATAGGCATTTATATAAATAGAGACAATAAATACAAGTAGACATCAAGAGCAACATTCCTGTAAATTTTTAGGAAAATCCATACAATAGTTTTAGAAGAGAAGTCACCCAAAATTCTGCGCATTAAAAGCTACAGAAAATGCCTTTAAGACACTAATATATATCACATTTTAAGGACATTCTTCCGCCATTTGTGACTTTATTTATGAAACAAACAGTCTGCATAGGTAACTGTGGGTAGAATTTATCCTTCGTTCTAAAAAAATTATATTTTTAAATAGCGAAATATATTGATGAAAATGCATACGGAGATAATTTTATACAAGACCTTGATGTCAAAATTGCGTGTATGGTATCTTACAGAGAAAGTGTCAAAATTGAGCTACTCCAAACTGTGTACAATTTAAAGATTGTTTTATATACATGCATTACAATCCTGGTGATATACACATTATTTACTTATTTCGAATGGGATGACATAGAACCCAGTCATATACAAGTACTAAAACAAGTTGAGCAGTAGTACTTGCTTTTATATCTTAAATTACGATTTAAATCAAATTCATTTTCTATCTAATGAGGGTGTGTATACACATATTTAATTGAAAATTAATCGTTGTTTTCAAATAAGATTAAGATTTTGATTAACAATTTTAAAATATTTTATGACTATTCTTTTTCCTCTTTTTAGTGAAATCTGGATAAGAAACAGGAGTCTTATTCAAAGATACATAACAAAAAGTGCGGTGACCTACCCTTTTTTGATACTATTTGGTTTAAATTATACCAAAGAAACTTTAATAATCCATGTAAAAATCTCAGCACTACATCCTTTCCAAGCCAACATCCTTAAATTAGAGTTTATACTTATAATTCTTGTCCGGAGCATAATTTGAAAACTATAAAGAGACTGGAATGAAACGTCACACATTGACAGAAGGCTGTACAGGAAAGATCAAAGTTTAAAATCAATAAATCTTAATTTAAATTATGACAATTTCCTTTGTTAGTTTATACTCATAATTTTTTTCTATAGAGCATATCTTGAATACTAACGGGACCGGAATAAAATTTGACCCAACGATAAAGAGCAATACGCCAAATGTCAAGGGTAAGAATCATAACACTATCTTTATTTAAATTAGCGTTCATTTATTTGCGTGTTTTTTGTTCAACCATGACAGTAAATTACTTTCTACATGATTGATAAGAATAACAAAACTTAGAGTTCCGAAACATGTAAAGTATTTTCTGGGAGTCTGGTTTTACGAATAATTTTCGTGCGAAGCCACTGAGCAAACACTAAAATAAGTATAGCAACCACTAAAGATGCCGCTGCTGCTTGAAGAGCTACTGTGTATGAACCTGTTTGGTCTCGAATGTGTCCTGAAATAAGCAAACACAAGTATGACTACCTTATTTGATGGTTATTATCGGGTCTTTCTAAGGTCAACACTTGTTGGGGATAAGCGTAAAATATGCGTATTATGAAATTAGTCTGACACCAACTCTAAAACGTTATAAAGAAGTGATTCAGTTTTGCTGAATTATTCTTAAAAATCCAAATAATAGGAATATATCTGCGTTTATATAACGTAATATACTTAATTCTAACACGACCCACGCAGTCTTTCATATACACAAAGAAGAGAGACAGCTGTATGTTATTCTACGATAAAATACAGCTGTTCCATTAATTCCCCGCGTATATTTCATCCAGTTACATGACGTCACTTGGTAAATATACGTCACGAAGACAAACTCAACAGTAATTTGAATGAAATAATAATTACGACAAACTTGCCATACTCCCAAACCGTGCACACCCCGATATAAACCCATCATATGCATCAGTACATATAACATTAATAAGCATCTTGAACAAGCCGAGAACGTTTGACGTCATACAGCGCAAGCTATACGACGTTAGCAATGACTTAATTGTTTGTCACGTGACTACTAGTGTATTGAAACGCAGAACTTTGCAGACGGGGCAACCAATGAAACAACCTGTAGACATAGCAGCCTGATTACATTGACCTCCGAGATAATATATAGTGCCCCAACAATAGCGTAAACAATGGGGATATTGTTGTGTTAGAATCAAAATAATAAATACCTACCTGTATTTTATCGGTGTTCGCATCCGAACTCCTAACTGTATTTAAACACACGTACATGTTTATTATTTCTTAAATATAGTATGATAAACAAGAAGACCAATAAATAAAAACCTCTAATGTCAAACATACATATGTGTGTTAACATTACAGTGTACCACATACAACATCAGATCGATTAAATAATAAATACAATAACAAATATGTGCGTCTTTTTTTCCCAGATCTATCTATAAGACTAGGTACGAAGGCGCAGAATCGCCCCATAGAGCCTCGTCATCTTCGTTTTCTAAACTTTGTCTTATAAATGCGCTGAACTGTTGTATATAGAATAAAATTAAGAGCATGTACATGTGTATACCTGTTATTGGTCCTGTAGCAGTTGTTGCTATCCCAGTCGTTGTCATCAGTATTCCCATGGCATTTGGAAGGTGCTCCTTTCCAACCAACTTCAAAGTTGTTACCACCCAACTCGATATTAATAATCCAAATGCAAATCCTGTTACAGCAGAAACTAACATAAGAAGCCCGTATGACTGTACAAATATAAGTGACGCCATTCCTATAAGGCCAAAGGCTGCAGCAAGCATTGGAAGGGAAAGAATCTTTACAATGGGAATCTGCAGAAGAAATCCGAAACTTGCTCTGGCGACAATACCTAAGGCACTGAATATGATCATGGCGACAGAGGCATCCGTCTCGTCGAAACCCTTGTCGGCAAATACGTCAAACACGATAAATATAAATGTTTCTATACATGGCATAACTATCGCGTTAGCTATATTAAATGCCATGAACGATTTGTTATTTAGGACTGATTTCATTTTTCTAAAAACATGTAATATCTTCATTCCAGATACGTTCTGACTTCTGCCTTCATCGATGCTTTCGTTTACGACACTGTAAATGTTTATTGTGTCAGTAATTTCTACTGTATTGCCAGCTTTGGCGATCTTCATTTCCGGACCATCGTCAGTGTTCTTATTTCTTTCTGACCCACTGCGTGGGATTTGGTTATTTCTCAATTCATTTTCGTTCTCATTAACAGAAATAAAGGAAATACCTATACCATCGGCCTGTTTCTCATCTTTTTTTGTTTTGCCTTTTTCGACAATGGTTTGCTTGGGGAGTGTCATTAATAGAACAGCCGGTATACAATTTAGTGTTATTCCTCCAGATAAGAGTAAAGCACCCCGAAATCCGAACATTTCGCTGCAAAATAAAGGCAATATGAACTGCAATATAGATTGAAAACACATGATGTATATATAGTACATAAAGAAGTGGTATATACATATTGTGTTCCATTGTTCTTATATAAAATATATGTGTATGACACAACTTTAAATGGGATGGATCAAACTTTTGTTTTATTTTTAAAAGGTAAACATCAACTTTGTATTCAAAATAATGATACGCAATTGCAGATATTCTTCAATTCTCCTAACCAAAAGTGTCGGCTTTATTTTAGCTGAGTAAGCGTCTATTACTAAATATTACTTCACGTCATTACGTACTGAATTATAACAAAAACACCAAGTTTAAACATCTTTGTTTTACTGATAATTTCACGCTGGTTATCCTGATAGATGCAATATCGGGTGAACTAAAAGTGGGTAACAACAAAAGCTGGAGAACCATAAATAGTATTATATATAGTAGATGATCTGGTGATATCTTGTTTTCTTTAAATAAAGTTTATAATGGTAATACATATATCGAACGTTAACCAGTCCTTTACAGGTGTTTTTTCATTGAGTTTGGTAAGAATTGAACACATTAAGATATATCTTTATCTGTAAAATTTAAAGTTACAAAAATAAAACGTGTTTATACGATTTAAAGTAGTTCCTGTATTAGGAAAGTACAGTATATTCCCTTTGCGGCAAACCATAACGACACACGACAGTATATGTTGCCTTACAGTACATATACTCTATGTATGGCGCTGAACCTAATTGTTTTCAGATTCACAATAACGATCCCAATCAATTTGTCTGGCAAGTGTGAAAGAGATGTGTAAAATAACATACTGTTATCTAAATAATCTGGTAAAGTTTGGTAAAGATCGAATGTAAAATGAAGGTACAAGAGTGTTGACATAACACATTTTTCATAACTTCAGTGTTACTCGTCCAATTCGGCTGGTTTTAGTACATGACCGAGCTTTCATCAATATCAACAATCTGGCAAAGTTTGGTAAAGGTAGGATGCAAACTGGAGGTGCTAGAGTGTTGACAAGACAAAATATAGCAAGTTTTGTTAATTCAAGGGCAATAACTCCGGTCTTACTGGTCCCGTTCCAGCTGATTTTCGAACTCTTCCGAGCTTTCATTGATATTAATAATCTGGTAAAGTTTGCTAAAGATCGAATTAAAAATGAAGGCGCTAGTGTTGACAAAATATAGCAATTTTCGTTAATTTAAGGGCAATAACTCCAGTGTTACTGATTCGATCTGGTTGTTTTCGAACTCGTCTGAGCTTTCATTGATATTAATAATCTGGTAAAGTTTGGTAAAGATCGGATGAAAAATGAAGGTGCTAGAGTGTTGAAATAAAAAAGTTAACAAATTTTCAATAATGCAAGGGCAATAACTCCAGTGTTACAGGTCCGATCTAATTGGTTTTCAAACTCTATCGAGCTTTTATTAATAACAATAATCTGGTAAAGTTTGGTAAAGATCGGATGAAAAACCAAGGCGCTAGAGTGTTAACACAACCTATAGCAATTTTCGTTAATTTAAGGGCAATACCTCCGGTGTTACTTGTCCGATCTAATTGGTTTTCAAACTCTATCGAGCTTTTATTAATAACAATAATCTGGTAAAGTTTGGTAAAGATCGGATGAAAAACCAAGGCGCTAGAGTGTTAACACAACCTATAGCAATTTTCGTTAATTTAAGGGCAATACCTCCGGTGTTACTTGTCCGATCTGGCTGGTTTTCGAACTCGACCGACCTTTCATTGCTATTAATAATCTGCTAAAGTTTGGTAAAGATCGGATGAAAAATGAATATGCTAGAGTGTTGACATCAAAAAGTTAACGGGCGACGGACGACGACCGACAAAAGACCACGGCATAAGCCCTTTTGGCCAGTAGAGCTAAAAATCGACGGAATCATCGTTTCAATTGATAAATCAATGCAAGCTGACATCTGCAGCATGATGGATTATGGATTATGGATTGTATAATGACACAACTTGAAGTGGGTTAAAATATATTAAATTATCTGTCATTGTTATAAATAGTACTAATAAGCTGTTTTTAAGAAAAAATATATGACATGGGAAATTTGGAAATCGCCAATACGATGAATACAAACGATATTGCAGTCTCGGTTTCATGAACAATAGTGAAAAATGCTTTCTACCGGTCACGGTATTTTCATACCATTCCCTGGTCAGCGGCGTATGGTCCCAGTTTCTAACAAAATGTTTTGCCCTAAACGAGAAAACACTGGGCGAAATAAACAAAATGGAATCTAACCCTAGTTGAGAGCATAGGTTATGACGCATGTGTATCACAAGTAACAGTCTAAAGATTAAATTAAAAAGCAGACAACATATAACATATAAGGATGATTAAACAATACTCAAACCTTTAAAGGCTGGAGTAGTGGAACTACCTATTCGAAATTAAAGTAAGAAAATAAAAGTATTTGAGAATGTACCAGCGATATATTATATATATCCAAAGATCGGAATGAATAACAGTTCTGACTGCAAGCACGTAGAGGCGTTAAATGTAACGATCACTAGACAAAGCGGCATAGATGTGTAACTTGTATGTATCTTAGTTATACTGATTAAATGACTAAAATTTACAACGTTAATAATAAACACAGAACAAATACAAATACAATTCCACGTAGTAAAGATCATGCAGACAAATGATGACAGAGATACTAATTTACTTAATATACATACATAATCTGCACCAGTAGATACGACCAACCCAGATTGCCTATACTTGATCCGGTTGAAAAGATGGCCAAAGGAATTGCATTTTTCTTGCCCTCAAAATATTGACTCTGTGCAGTTGATGCACTAATGTATGTAAGAGAAGAACCGAGTCCTGAAATAAAGTGGGTTTTTTTAGTATTCAGTATAAATTATTGCATAATACATGAACAGTTTCATCGACAAGTATACGAACGAAACTCAAACCAACAAGTTCTAGCAGCTAACTCATGTCTTGAGTATTAAATGAGACATAATATATCATAATACGTAATATAAATCGTGTAATTGTATTTATTTCGTTTAATATACTGGAAGAAATAAGTTTAGCAAGTAACTAATGTGGTAAACCCATTGCCCATGTTCTAGAGATCCTGAACTATATAATTAACATAATTATGGATTATATACGGGGCATTGTTTTCAGACGATATCTGCGGGGAAAAAATAAAAGTGTTTAAATGTTTAAATTTACCAGCTATGCAGAAATTATAATTTCGTTCTTATTTCAATGTAAAGGGAGGTAATTTCACAAAAGGTAAATTTTGTTTCCCTATATCTTTATAATGGCAAAGTTATTGTCAATTGGTTTTGTGGTTTTTATAACTTGAGACTCACAACAATTATTTAATAAAGTTTAATCAAGCTCTTTACCATATTTGTATTTTTTAAGTGTGAAATATGCTGTTTTAACTAAATGGGAGATAATTCTGATAATTACATAGAAACACAAATAACAGATGAAAAAAAATATCACCCTATGTCATTTCAATGTTTTCAAATACGTCACATTATAAATTACAATATAATTATGTATTTAAGCTAGATATGCATATTTATTTGCTTAACTTATTTCTTTCAGTATATTTACACGTGTTGCTATTTTTTCTTTGCGATAATAGTTTAAACTTAGTTTCTCATGAAAAACAGCGCCAAGTTCCCTAGATCGCCGCAATCTTTGTATTTTACAAGTTCAAGATCTCACGCCAACTAACTCCGGAAAAAATGTACATACATAGAACATTCATTGTACGCCAAGCAATGATAGCTATTCAACTATACATGCCAACGGTTCACGATGTTGATACCACATGCTTAGAGCTTATCGGATACTTCTGCAAGTTCGAACAATAGGCATAGGAAGAGAGCCCTACGTGTTACATATAAATAATAGAAAAGTCAAAGCATATGACAAAAGTGACAAAAACATGGTTCAAACTAAACTATTACTTGTTCAAAAACAGAATCATACTAAAAATGCGTAATTAAAATAATTGTAATATGACACAACCAGTTAAAAAGTTACGGATTAGAAATAAACATGCATGGCCTTGATCCCTAACCGTGATCTTTTATTAGAGTTTCATAAAAACTAAAGTGTCAGACCATTACATGATATAGCACATGTCACATGAATTTGGTTTCATAGAAACATATATTTCATAAAAATGTATGTTTCATTTCATGGTTCAGAAAATATACCGGACAAGATAATTGCTTGACTTTAAACATACTCAAAATGTGCGTGTCGCTCCATCTCTGATTGATCCGAAATAAACCTTCAAATAACAGTTGGCGAAAATCGGAAACAGTTACTAGTTATTGTACAAGAAAATGTTTATGCAAAGTATCAATTCGTTGGTAGTATTTTCATCGTATTCCCTGAGAAGCCACGGGATCCAGCGGTTGACAAATCCACTCATTTTAAAGTCTGTGCTGATGATGGCAAGGTTAGTTCCATGACTAATTCCAACATCGCCAGCGATTTCCGAGACACTATTTCTTCGGTCCATTTCAGTGGAATCTTCAGTAGATGTACCAAAGTCGCTCAATGCTTTGATCTTTCTGAGCGCATTTGTCAATGTATGACCTTCCGTAAATCGACGGTGCCATCTGAAAACCACTGCTCTGGGACACTTCCTGGTTTGCTTACCTTTTGAACTAATTTCAAAAGTGTTCGTAGGCGTAATACCAGTCTTGGCAAAGAACCTTTAAATCTCTCCGTCCTTTCAGTCGATGTCATTGTTTTGACTTCAACGAAGAAAAGCTCTTGTACTATTTAAATCGAAAACTACGCAAAGTTTTACATTTTCTAAAGTGCTTCGTGACACCGCATATGGGTTGATATAGCAACATTCTTTACAAACAGAGGACATCTAAGTACTGTTAAATTCAAAGAAGTATTCGATAGAGGTTGATTATCATTTACCACGTGTTTACCCCCACAAACACGAATATACAATCTCTATCAGGGTTGTCGGTCCTTGCTCTCACTTATTTGTTGTGAATTCAAGGAATACAACTCTAGGTAGAGATAGATAAAATATACTGCTGATGAAGGCAGTCTCAGCTCTTCTGACTACCTGCGTATTACACAACGCAGAGAATTATTTGATCATCTTTTTAACGTTGATTCACTGAAAGTCTCCGATTTTCCCTTCAATATTCGGTATGACTGAAATGCGAAAAGGGCCCTTTTCGCGAAAAGGGTTTTCAAACTACGAAAAGGGCCTGTTTTATGCAAAATGCATCAATATTGTTTGGTTTTGGTGATTTAAATGTGAAGAATGTGTAATTATACTAAGAATAAAATAAGAATATACTAAATAAAATATTTTAGAAAGTCTTAATTCCTCAAAAATACGTATGTATAGCGACAATTATCAGCTACGAAAAGGGCCGGTCTGCGAAAAGGACCCGTTTTATGCATAGTGCATCTATATTGTTTGGTTTCGGTGATTTAAATGTGAAGAAAGTGTAATTATACTAAGAATATGATAAGAATATACTAAATAAAAGATGAAAGAAAGTCTTAATTCCTCAAAAATACGTATGTGTAGCGACAATTACAGCTACGAAAAGGGCCGGTCTGCGAAAAGGGCCGGTCTTATGCAAAATGCATCAATATTGTTTGGTTTTGGTGATTTAAATGTGAAGAATGTGTAATTATACTAAGAATAAAATAAGAATATACTAAATAAAAGATGAAATTGGTTCTACAAAAAGGAATATACCCACCCTGGTACGAAAAGGACATACACATTGTCTAATAAAATGATCTGATCTTTACATTATGCATCAAGTATTTGTTTAACTTCTTTCTTTCTTTTTTTAATATTGGCCTAAAATTATTCATCGTAAAGGACTGTAAATTATACGAAAATGATATTCACATCTACGAAAAGGGACGCTGATCTACGAATTTACCATGAAAACTTTTCAGTATAATGTCAATGTTGTTCACACCTTTGTTTGATCCTTGGTTAGATTATAGCACATTCACTAATCGATCGGTAATCGCCCTGGTATCACCTGCATGTTTGCCTTGATTGGATTATCAAGGAGCATTATCGACACTTACGTAATTATCACATATGTATGATAATGCTATTCCTTTTTCAGTATATTTGAGTCAAAAGACAGAAAACCGGCTTAATTAAAATAAAAAGAAAGCCGAACTCCGAAGTAAGTATAAATCTCCGAGTTTTTATTATTTTAGTCATTATTCTTTCATTGTCATAGCTATATGTGAGATATCATTTCATATTATTCAAAGTGTTATAATGTTGGAATTGTATGCGTGTTCAGTGTGTTCTCAGGAGTGCGATGACCACTGCATCTGCTGTGAGGTAAGTGACCACCTTCATGTTGAAATTAACATATATATTACACATAGAAAAATGTATTACAAAATGATTTCTTTCTGTACAGTATAACATGCTATCCTAGGTTACGCACCAGGGTTAATTTCAGCATTTTATGCCCATTCCGTCCAAGCTATATGGTGTATTCTAAGTTTAAACCTTAACAACATGGTTCGAACATCATATTTTGATGGATATAAGTATTTTATTATGAATTGGAACATTTTTATAATTCAAGATATTTCTATAAAAATCCTGATGTACTCCCTTTAATATACTTAGATCTCATCAGTTCAGTACAATTATTGTAATTAATGTTTTTGCTTATGGTTATCGTTAAGTAGGTATTATTTATTTAGTATTTTGCATCATTTTCACATTGAACTTCAATAGACACAACAAAACATAGAGTTTAATATATTTATTAGTTTAATGTATAATCACATAGTTGAGTTCGGAATTGTAAGTAATATCAAGTAATAGAACAGAACAGAACAGAACATACTTTTATTGACTTGTACGTTAAGTACATCATCATAATATATATACAACAATTACAAAATACATAATTAAATCACGTGTAACATAAAAATTATAAGATTTATATCAGCTCTAAAGAGGATGATCTATAAAGTGTTCACACATGCGTTATAGATATTCTATGTGACATCGCACATTTGAGGTATAAAGCCAATTTTAAAAGTATCATTTTGTTTTCAGTTTGCAATAATTCGATGAATTTAAACATACTTGGTCTATTACAATGATATTGTGCTATGTATTTCCTCCTTATATCGGAGTAACATGGGCATTTTAGAATGAAATGAAACTCATCTTCAATATCTTGAGTATTACAATATTGACAAAAACGTTCATTTCTTTCAATCCTATTGATACCATACCGACCTGCTTGAATTCTTAGAGAATGTGACGATAACCTTATTCTACTTACTAAACTTCTTAAATCGCATGGCAATACATCTAAGTATATTTCATAATGAAAATGATTTTTCACATTGTTATACAAATCTAAGACACCAGAATTTTGTTTATCTGTTTATTTAGTGGTAATATTTTATTTTTTTCTTAGTTCATTGAAACATTGACACACACATATAACATGGTATTCGTCTTCCAAATCTTGTGAGTTACAACATAAACAATATCTTTCATTTCTCGGTATGCGATTTCTTGAAACAAAGAATCTCAAATTGCTAGGTATAACATTTAGATAGAGTTCATATGAAAAATCAGATTTAAAATATTTATAGTTTTCAAGAACAGCACTGCTATCAATTGACCCATACCACTCTTGCTTAAAACAGTCAATTATTCGTTGTTTAAGGTATTATTTTGGCATAACAACCACACTCTTGAGTAATGTCTTCGCAAAACTAGTGAGTATGGAGCAACGAAGCTTCAACATCCCACCTTCCTTGTCGCCTGGGTGGACTAGGTCCAGATCGTAGTGCTGTGGGTATTTCAATCTCTTTCCCGTGTCTACGAAATTCTCTTTGAGGTATTTACGGATTAAATAAATGAATGAATTTAATGCCTTCGTTTATAACGAAATTGTTTATTTTTTATGTTAATACGAGAATAACGCACAGAAGCCCTTCGTAGATACATGTACGTGTTTATTGTGATTTAAAAGAAATTAATAAAAGTTGGTAAATTGTTAGCAAAAAAATAATTGATGCAGATTAGTTTAGGTACACAATTTAATAAATTTAATGTTTAATTTGGATAAGTGTCATAATTTCACGAGTATGTGAATCGTCCATTTTTTTCACTAATTACTTTAATCCGCACATTTGCGTGTGTCGATACGATTAATGACACGCGTCGCATCTACAGGTATTCCTTTGCTTTGCACAGAAGCGAGGTGTTAGTAGGATTAACGGCACGTGTTGATTGTGATTTAACTCAGAAGAAACTAAGATGCTAAATTGTTAGAAATAATGTAGAAATAATTGATGTAGATTAGTTTATGTAGACACTATTTTATAAATGTAATGTGATTGTGAAAATTCAAAAATGTTATGTGATTGTGAAAATTCAAGCATGGAGATCATCAGTATAACGTTTTCTTCCGCAGACCTGTAATACATGGGCGCACTTCAGATGTCAGAATGTATCAAAGTCGGATCGTAAACTCTGGGGCGACAAGTCATTGTCATATTATTGATATAGATTTATTTCTTGTATGATTATAAACAACATCAAAATTAAAATTAATTCATATTAACTCGATTAAATCTGATTTATCCATCTGTAACTGAACGCTCTTCGACTAAAATAAACATATTATTTTTATAAAAAAAAAAGTATCAAAAACAGGTCTATTGATATTTATACATTTAAACATCACCTTTAAAATATATTGTTTGCTAGTTACTTATTTATTCATGTCCTTTCCACGTTCGTTAACGGCTATGTACGGCCCTTTTCGTCATGCATATACCCTTTTCGTAGTGTATGTGACTCGCTTCTAGTGCATAACTTTGAATTAAATAAGTTTAATAAGATACTTATTGTTTGAGTTTCTTTGAAAAGCACACATTTTTTTATTACTTTTATTGATGAAAAACAAAGTTACATGAAACAAATCACTATATTACATAAACATATTTATAATAAATAAAACGGGCCCTTTTCGCAGACCGGCCCTTTTCGTAGCTGATAATTGTCGCTACACATACGTATTTTTGAGGAATTAAGACTTTTTCAAATATTTTATTTAGTATATTCTTATTTTATTCTTAGTATAATTACACATTCTTCACATTTAAATCACCAAAACCAAACAATATAGATGCACTATGCATAAAACGGGTCCTTTTCGCAGACCGGCCCTTTTCGTAGCTGATAATTGTCGCTATACATACGTATTTTTGAGGAATTAAGACTTTCTAAAATATTTTATTTAGTATATTCTTATTTTATTCTTAGTATAATTACACATTC
Source organism: Cyrtodaria siliqua (assembly GCA_037043455.1). Classification (NCBI taxonomy): domain Eukaryota; kingdom Metazoa; phylum Mollusca; class Bivalvia; order Adapedonta; family Hiatellidae; genus Cyrtodaria; species Cyrtodaria siliqua. The sequence goes on along the minus strand of JAWPHD010002087.1, from coordinate 207,255 downwards.
TTCACATTTAAATCACCAAAACCAAACAATATTGATGCACTTTGCCTAAAACAGGCCCTTTTCGTAGTTTGAAAACCCTTTTCGCGAAAAGGGCCCTTTTCGCATTTCAGTCATACCCTTCAATATTTGAATAATTACATGGACTCGAGCATACCATATATACATAGCTGTATTAAGACTAACCTCAATCATTTCGCTTAATATGCTCTATAGATAACATTTTATAGAGCATACTTAGGGATATAGACAGCGTTTGTTTCAATGCCACAATGTGCTGAAGTTGTTACCTTCAAGTGAAAGAGTTGGAAGCCAAACATGTACACTGTACATCTATATCTTACAGTACGAATTACGGCATTTTGCAAGATAAAGTAGATGTAAATACCATGCATAGTTTTAACATACACAGAATTTCGAGCATGTTGTATTTCTCACGGACATCTGGATAGAACCACCGACGTTCCGCAAGCCAGCTGGATAGCTTCCTCACATTGTTTTTAGAGAGAAAAAAGATCCGGAAACACACGTTTAATATATTAAAATCAAGGCATAACATTTACATATTAGACACTATCCACTCAAGCCCGGGTAATCATAGTCACTGTGGTAGTTATGCCTAGCAAACATGACTTGACTACACCAGCAAATAACGTATACTTACCTAAGCATAGACTGATACTAAAGTATATCATATTAACTGACGGGGCTACACACGATATTGCAACTCCAAATGAGACGAGAAGACTCCCACAAATCCCGGATTTTCTCGGACCAAAGTGGCTGATAATGGCTCCATTCAAAATTCCTGAAATATGAACATGTACATGAGTTACACAAGAACTGTTTGTCAGTTATTTATACAGTTAAAACGGGTGACAGTCAAACAAAAATACGTCTATAAAATAACATTCTAACCTCAAATACATTTATTTAAGAATTGATTCGCGGATTTATACGCCCGTAGGGACGTATTATGTAGTGGCGTTATAAGTCTGTCTGTCTGTCTGTCGGTCTGTCCTTCTATTTTATAACAAAAATACGTCTATAAAATAACATTCTGACCTCAAATACATTTATTTATGAATTGATTCGCGGTAGGGACGTATTATGTCGTGGCGTTGTCAGTCTGTTTGTCGGTCTGTCCGTCTGTCCGTTAACTTTTACCTGACAACTGATTGTGGCTAACTTTCAAAGCATAAGATCTACAGAAATGAAACTTTTGTGTTTGTGATGTCTTATTTGGCCTTTTATTCATCTTTAAATGTTTTCTTTGTTTCTGTGTGTGTTTGTGGTTGACTGTCGTCCTTGAATGCTGCTTTTCCTGTTCGATTTTTATATCTATATTTGTAAATATCTTCCGCATGAAGGTCCAACTCCCTGGTTCATATGTTTTTGATTATTCCCGTTTGAAAAATGTTTAACCTGGAATTTAACCTTACAAACGACTGATGCTAATTACTTTCAAAGTTTTCGGTGTACAACAATGAAACTTTGCACATGTTCAACATGATCCATCCCCGTATGGTTGCCGGGGTAGAATACAACCACTGCAAATCGCGCTAGAGGCAGAGCCCCCCCCCCCCCCCCCCCCACACACACACACACACTTCCCCTTCATGTTCATTTTATCATTTTGTATCATGCTCATTCAAGGTCTTCATCATGACACCGCGTATTCAAACGCGGAAACGTGGCTCCATCGTAAATGGAGTGTCTACTATAGAATTTGCAGCGTATATGAACCGCTAGGCGGTGCTCTTGCATGGCTTTGTTGTTGTTCTGTTGTTTTGTTTTTTGTCGTGTTTATGCGGTTTTAAACGCAGAAGTAAATGACAGTTTCCACGAAGCGCTAAAAATGTGAATCAATTCTTATTTTCCCGTCGCTATAGCACCAATAATAACGTGCCTAGCACCTGGTGATCGATAATGATAAAACAATTCTGGAAAGTCAGCTACCCTCAGGATTTAGAGGTATTTGTTTTTTCCGAGTTTTCGATATTCACACTGGGGATAGAGATGGTGGCTACCCGCACCCACGGTCAGTGTGCATCTCGCAGGGTTGGTTCAACGTCGATTGTCCGTCCATGTTGAGTGAGGTCTCCCGGTCACAAACTGGAAGAAGCAGGTAATATCTCACCGGATCCAAAGTCGTTAGTCCCAGTAGATCAGTTCCTCTTTAGGGCCACTTTTACATACAGGTTAAAACATTATAGAGACATTTGGGGGCATAAATACATAACCCTTGATCCCAAACAGCAGCACGCCCCGTGGGGCCACCTGTGCTTTTACGCAGCAAGACGTCTTGTCTGCTCGGTTGTCTGAATTTGAATCGAATGTGATGTCTTGCGTTATATTTGATCGCTTAAAAACCCACTTTCGCCATTAACATGAAATTACAAAGAGCTTTTAGTGTTCTGGTGATAAAAGAAAGATGAAAACGCTGTCAATTAACAAAATTATTTGTAAATGTGTAGTACGCTTTCGTACACGTTGTATCGAATTTAGCAATAAGTACATCACGGTAAAACAAAGTCTCAATTTTATATTAAAGGTTACCCAAATGAAACAATTTTGGTAGATTGAAGCATAAAGATGTAAATAAAATCACAATAGATTGATATTAAAAAAGAAACACCTGGAAGAAGTATAAACCTGCTCAATTATAGATTGCTTGCATTGAAAAGTAACCGTTATTATAAACGTAAAATACGATAAAATCCAGTTTACGATGACATTGTATTTGCAACATCCATTTAAGTTTTCCGACACATGAATAGTGTATAGTTTCCATGAGTATGGGTGAATTGTTAACTGTTTGTTTTCCCGAACTGGTTTATTGTTTAAATCACTTAAATAAAACAGATATACTCGGTTCTCTGCTTTATAAAAAGTTACAAGGCCCTTGGAAAATTAGGCAAGAAGCTGTTCGAATTGTTCAATAAGCATGAATCATGTCCATAAGAAACAGAACATATTAGGCTTGTGTAGCAGCAACTGCTTACAAAAAATATCAAACGGTTTGGTGCTATTTAAATGTTTCCCGGTCTCTGCCAAAAAGTAAAAGGGGCTTTTGCGTTAGAATTTGGCCTTGCACAATGCTTAGTGTAACGTAAAACAACTTACCAAAGCACTGATAAACTGCAAAAGAAGCAGACTGGACTGATACTGCTTGCGCTCGTGTCACTCCAAAAGTCGCCATGATCCCAAGAAGAAAAACACCTATGCTCATTATAAAACCAACATGTACAATCAGGACTGTGATGCCAGATATAAACACCAGCCATTTACGGCAATCGGATTCTTTCGTACTGAATGAGAAAGACGTATAAAGTTGTACAACCACCTTTTCATGATTGTTACTTTTAGGAGCGTACATAAATTGCGAAACAAATATCTAAAACATTATTTATATTATATGGAAATAAAATATGTGCATTTTAAAACTATAAACATGAGATATAGTCAATAGCATTGACCATTGTATGTGTCCTTCACCTTTTGTTATCGCACAAATAAAAGCTCGCCAATGGCATAAACACCACTGTTTGATAGGATACTGTAGAGCTGGTCCTTTAATGTCGATGTGATGACTTTGTATAGGTTTGTCACTGCTGTGGTTTTATCTGTTTTTGTATTTGGATTGTATACAATTTCTGTTCAAATTTATAATTATAATCTGTTCGTATGAACAATACATTCCTCAATACCCCATATACAGTATTTTAATACTTGGCTAACACCCTATTAGTGAATTGTTTGCCATATCATATTACCAGGTTGACCAATAACAGACGTATTACCAGGTTGACCAATAACAGACGTATTACCAGGTTGACCAATAACGGACGTATTACCAGGTTGGCTGACCAATAACAGACGTATTACCAGGCTGACCAATAACAGACGTATTACCAGGTTGACCAATAACAGACGTATTACCAGGTTGACCAATAACAGACGTATTACCAGGCTGACCAATAAAAGACGTATTACCAGGTGGACCAATAACAGACGTATTACCAGGTTGACCAATAACAGACGTATTAACAGGCTGACCAATAACAGACGTATTACCAGGATGACCAATAACAGACGTATTACCAGGCTGACCAATAACAGACGTATTAAATTCCCGGGCTTAACAAACACATTTCTTGATACAACGTCCTGCGCCAAAACAACGAGTTCCAAGTAATATTTAGCCATACAAATTCAATAACCTTGTTATTGTATACTTTCATATTGTTTTCGATCAATGTTAATTGTATGACTATTACTTTTCATTGTATTTGTGTCATTTTTATAGCTTCTGATGGAATTCCTATCTTGTCATGAGGGGAGACTCCTTAGTTTCGAATGAATGTCCATGGGGAATTTCTTATAAAATAGAAATCTAAGAGATTAAAAGCCATGTACAGGCTAGACAATGAAAAAAAATCCACAAATGCGGTGTTTTTGACTTAGTATGAAATAATAGTTAATTTTGATATAAATAAACTTTTTGTACTATGACCCGTATGTAGCCTGTAAACAGAAAATCGTAACTGGTGGCTATGTTGTAAATGATAGCTTTTTTTTATCACTTCCTGCAATTCTTGAGTCGACATCAGATTACGGGGAAAAAAGCCGGTTAAGGCATGTAGAAATAGCATTTTTATGACAATTTGGAGTGTTTGTCATTCAATTATGGATGTGTTATATCTCAAATAAGGGACAGGTATATGCTGTCGTTTGTCTATAAATGTCATGTTTTCACTTTGTTGAGTGCTGAGTGGGTGGGGTGAATGAAGTTGTATTTGTAGGTAGAGAAACCGATTTTGATGCTTTCTAGCATGTATTTGCTATATTTTGAGAGGAAATTTTATAATCTTTCAGGAACAATGCATGTTTGTTATTTTTGAAAAATAGAATTCAAGTTATTTAGCGTAATTAGTGTACATGTCTGAAACTAGTCTGAATTTTGTGTGGATGATTATTTTGCGCGAAAACGACGTCGACGTCGGATGACGTCATTAAAAACATCAAGCGATTTTTTAAAGTTTGTTTACCATTCGATAACGTTAAAAACAGTGGGTGAGTGACCATTTCAATTATTTTATCAATTTCTGCCATCTACGATATTGCACACATTGATATTGCACCGGAACCTTTTCTCGTGCTTGCTAAGAGCCGCGAAATAGAAATAAGAAACTACTTTTAAATAAAATAAGGAATCCTTCTTATAGTGTCGACAAAAAAATACGTGTTTTTTCCCACCTTTTAGGGCAGAAATTGATAAAATAATTGAAATGGTCACTCACCCGCTGTTTTAACGTTATCGAATGGTAAACAAACTTTAGAAAATCGCTCGATGTTTTTAATGACGTCATCCGACGCGCAAAATAATCATCCACACAAAATGAAACTGAATGACAAGATAAGAATTCCATTAAAAGCTATAAAAATAACACAATACAATGAAAAGTAATAGTCATACAATTAACATTGATCGAAAACAATATGAAAGTATACAATAAAAAGGTTATTAAATTTGTATGGCTAAATATTACTTGGAACTCGTTGTTTTGGCGCAGGACAACTCGCAATCTCGTCGTCCTTTGCCAAAACAACTCGTTCCAAGTAATATTTAGCCATACAAATTCAATAACCTATAATATTTTAAAGCATCTTTAGGATACAATAATATTGAGGAACATATTTCATTCACAGGTTAATATATACAAATCTAATAAAATAATTCCCATTACAACATGTAGCTTTTAAGTAAAAAATATATCGATATTTATGGAATTAAAAATGGTTTTTAATACTAGGTTACGTTAGTTTTCAATGGTATTAAGACATAACTATACAACCTCAGACTACCAAGTTTTCACTTTACCAAACTTTTTCCTTTTTTAAAAGAGATATATTCGTTTATTTGATTATTTGCATTTGTGTGTGTGTGAGTGTGTGCGTGCGTGCGTGAAATTATTTATAATATACATAAATATACTGAAAAAAATAGTTGATTTTATACACAGTAAAGAATATCTCTTGCATAATTATGGATTATGTTAGCTACTTTCAAAGATAAATATATATTTCTATTAAACATACCTTGCTTTTATGCCTGGGCTATATGTTCCTCTTTTTTTGCCTACTGTCATGCCTGCACAGTATGGAGTAATAACCTGAATAAAGCGAGTACTGCAGTATATTGGTCAAATTAAGTTATCAAACACTTCGAAATTACAACAATCAAGCTACCAAACTTGAAGAGTTTATCTTTTAAAACCGTAAACTTCATAACACATCACACATTACCTCGGACCTGTTTATGCTCGACTGGGCTTATTTGTAAAGGCAGAGGTAAATTAAGTTGAGTCTGCGGTCAGTAGTTCGTCTCAAGTCACTGGTCAATAGTGATGTTTCGTTTGGTTATAGGCTGGTAGCTGATGAGGTGAAGTCTCTCCCCACCCCTACCCCTCCCTCACTACCTCCGCCACTCAAAGCCTCCCCACCCCCATAGGGGTAATTTTAAAGACCCCTTTTTTCTTAAATCCCAATATGTATCGTGTTACAGGGTGTAGAATACCTTACCTATAAAATAAAGAACAATATAAAAACACCACTAATTTTTAAATTACTACATTTTGAAGACTAAACAAGTATGTAAGACAAGTCCTCGGTCTGAGGGTGTCTCGCCCACCGCGGCAAACGCATATGAAATATGTATTACATTTGTGCTTAAATGATGTCCACCAAAGACAACACTTCATATGACCAAGTATCAAACAAATAAAAACGAAGTAATCATAAGAAGTTAAGTTACTGAGGTTAAGTGGTTTAACCAGGGTTAGGTTTTGGGGAAATAATTCAAAATATGACCTTGACCTTGGTATGTTTTGTCGTTCAGCGATGTCCACCAATGCCAACAATACATATGACCAAGTATCAAATACATAAAGTCAGGCAATCATACAGTTAACTGCGGTTAAGTTACCTAACCAAGGTTGTTACCTAACTAAGGTTAAGTTTGGCGAAAATAACGCAAACTATGACCTTGACCTTGGTATATTTTGTCATCCAGCGATGTCCACCAATGCCAACTAGACGCTGTCGCCTTTAAGGGCGACAAATATACCCCCACTACCAGCCCCACCCCCCTCCCCCCGCCATTCCCCACCCTACTGTTTGAGTTAAGATTGAGTGGAATGGGATTTTCATGATCAGGTAATGGTGGCCTTGACCTTTGACCTACTGACCTCAAAACCAATAGGGGCCATCTTTTCATCATAGGCAATCCACCTAATACGTTTCACATGATTTGATTCAAGGGGAGAGGAGTTATGGAGCGGAAAAGGTTTTTCATTATCGGGTGCTTGACCTTTGACCTATCGCCCTCAAAATCAATAGGGTCATCCGCTCACCACAGGGAGTTCGCCTATGAAGTTGCATGAGCTTTGCTTCAGGGGAAGAGGAGTCATGGAGCGGACAAGGTTTTTCATTATCGGGTCCCTGTGACATTGACCTTTAATCTACTGACCAATAGGGGTCGTCCTCTCACCATAGGCAGTTCACCTATAAAGTTTCATGATATTTGCTTCAAGGAGACAGGAGTTATGAAACGGACAAGGTTTTTCATTATCGGGTCCCGGTGACCTTGACCTACTAACCTCAAAATCAAAAGGGGTCGTCCTCTCACCACATCTAGGAAGTTTCATGAGATTTGCCTCAGAGGAAGGAGTTGTGGAGCGGACAAGGTTTTTCATTATCGGGCGCTGGTGACCTTGACCTTTGACCTCAAAATCAATAGGGGCCATCCTCTCACCACAACCAGTTCATCTATGAAGTTTCATGAGATTTACCTCAGGAGCAGAGGAGTTGTCCTCTCACCATAGGAAGTTCACCTATAAAGTTTCATGAGATTTGCTTCAAGGAGACAGGAGTTATGGAACGGACAAGGTTTTCATTATCGGGTCCCGGTGACCTTGACCTTTGACCAACTAATCTCAAAATCAATACGAGTCCTCCTCTTACCATAGGCAGTTCATCTATGTAGTTTCATTAGATTTGCTTCAAGGAGAGCGGAGTTATGGTGCGGACAAGGTTTTCCATTATCGGGTCCCAGTGACCTTGCTCGTTGACCTACTGAACTAAAAATCAATAAGGGTCATCCTCTCACCACAGGCAGTTCACCTATGAAGTTTCATGAGATTTGCTTCAAGGAGTGAGGAGTTATGGAGTATACAAGGTTTAACATTATCAGGTCATGGTGTCCTTGACCTTTGACCTACTGACCTCAAAATCAGTAGGTGTCATCCTCTCATCACAGGCAGTCCACGCATGAATTTTTGAGATTTGCTTCAGAGGGAGAGGAGTTAGGGAGCGGACAATGTTGTGTCTACAGACAGACAGGCGGACAGGGTGAAACCAGTATACCCAACTAAACGAAGTATATAACAATACATATGACCAAGTATCAAAGACAAAGTGAGACAATCACATAAAGTTAACTGAGGTGAAGTTACCTAGGTTTGGGGAAAATAACGCAAAATATGACCTTGACCGTGGTATTTTTTGTCATTCAGTGATGTCCGCCAATGCCAACAATACATATGATCAAGTATAAAACAAAGAAATTAGTTATTAGAAAAAGTTAACTGAGGTTAACTTACCTAACCAAACTGTTATTTAGGGTAAATACCGAAAACGTGACTTTGACCTTGGTATTTTTTGTCGTTCAGCGATGTCCACCAATGCCAACCATACATATGACCACGTATCAGACATAAAGTTAGGCAATCACATAAAGTTAACTGAGATAGTTACCTAACCAAGCTTAAGTTTGGGGAAAATAAGCAAAATCTGACCTTGACCTTGGTAATTTTTGTCGTTCAGTAATGTCTACCAATGCCAACAATACATATGACCAAGTATCAAACAAAGAAAATGAGGCAATCACATACAGTTAACTGAGGTTAAGTTACCTAACCGAGGTCGTTTCGGGAAAATAACGCAAAATATGACCTTGACCTTGGTAATTTTGGCATTGCGTGATGTCCCTTGACCCAACAAAGCATCTGACAAAGTTAAAAATTCGAGCAGCGGTTGTTCATATATAGTTGATTTAAGATGTGGCCGCAGCCGCCGGAAAAGTGACTGCTATGTCTAGTTACCCACTACGTGGGCGAGACAAAAAGGTTTGTAGTGTAAATGTTCTTCATTATTAATGCTTTTTACAATACAAACTGTCTTTTTATCGTATTTTTATACCTGGTATACCTATGTTATTAAACCTACGTTACAGTAATTTGCGATAACTAGTTAAATGAAGGTTTAATTTAAGAAATGAAGAACATTAAAATCTAGTGACCCGTAATTCACCAAAGGTAGTACCGATACGCTGTGTAATTGCTATTAATGTTTTGAGTTCAGTTTACCCGAGATGGGTTGTATCCAGATTCAGGGCGTCATAAAATATATTAGAGTATCTGGCATAGTTGCAATGGTCATAAGTGAAGAACATTGATCATAGGCGGTAGTGACGATACATGCATGTCAATGTCATTTTCCTGCGTGTCTGTCTTTGATAAGACGTGAGAATCATGGCTCTTATGGTAGTATGCGCTAGGCTACCATAGATGTAGGCACTCACCATAAGAGCTACGATTCTCGCAGATAGTCTTCGATACGTGTCAGTATTATTTGCATGGTGGCGTCCATATAATTTGCATACTTTAGATAAATCAGAACTAGTAAAAGTGCATGTTCATTTTCAATAACCAATACATTCTCAGTTGTTTGATGTGTAATTACTATTCATTTTGATTTATGTAACTTTCTAACAATATGTATATATTACTTATTAATTTTATCTTTAAACTAGTATACTATTATTCTTACTTTACTTAAGTTACTTTACTTTACTACTTACCCATCTACCTACCTTCCTTCCCTCCCTCCATTTCTCTCTTATGTCTGCTGGTAAGGAGTTAGTTCCCGTTGGTGATGTCTGCGGGTAAGGAGTTAGTTCCCGTTAGTGATGTCTGTTGGTGAGGAGTTAGTTCCCTTTAGTGATGTTTGCGGGTAAGGAGTTAGTTCCCTTTAATGATGTCCGGGTAAGGACTTAGGTACCGTTAGTGATGTCTGCAGGTGAGGATTTAGTTCACTTTAGTGATGTTTGCGGGTAAAGAGTTAGTTCCCTTTAGTGATGTATGCGGGTGATGTTCCCTTTAGAGCTATATTTACATGTGTTGAGGTAGTTCCCTTTAGTTATATATCTTTAAGTGAGGAGTTAGTTCCCTTTAGTGATAGGTGTTATTTACCTTAGTTCTTAATGACTTATTCACTTTTCACAGTTGCTGTTCAATTCTGCTTCCACTCCTTGTTACTTGCTTCTTCTCATTCAGTTGATGTGTTAAGGTCTGTAGCTATGCTGAGGCCCGAGGCAGTTGCCTTAGTAGGATTTGGGAATGTCCATACTTTACACATAAACAACGGACGGACGAACGAATAAACTGACATACACCCATACGACACTGTGATTGCCAAGTCGTAAACGCGCTCGACAAAAAATAATGCAACACAGAAGTTGGCCATTGAGAAGTGGATCTCTTTGGAAAACCTTTTTGAAAGCATATTGGATGACAGAGCAGACTGGTACCTATCTTGGATGACAGAACAGACTGGTGGCCATATTGGATGACAGAGCAGACTGGTGGTTATCTTGGATGACAGACTGATTGCAGAGCAGACTGGTACCTATCTTGGATGACAGAACAGACTGGTGGCTATATTGGATGACAGAGCAGACTGGCGACTATATTGGATGACAGAACAGACTGGTTGCTATACAAAGCAAACTGGCGGCTATCTTGGATGACAGAGCTGACTGGTGGGCATATTGGACGACAGAGAAGACTGATGGCCATTTTTGGATGACCGAGCAGACTGGCAACCATCTTAGAGCATGGCAGTCATACTGGATGAAAGATCAGACTGGCGGCCATCTTGGATGACAGAGCCGACTGGCCGCCATCTTGGATGACAGAGCAGAAGGGCAGCCATATTGGATGACAGCAGAATGGCACTCATCTTGGGTGACACAGAAGACTGGCAGCCATCTTAGAGCAGAATGGTAGCCAGCCATCTTCGATGAAAGACTGGTGGCCATCTTTGATAACGAAAGCAGACACTGGAGGCCATATTGGATGACAGGGCCGACTGGTAGACATTCTGGATGGCAGAGCAGACTGGTGGCTATCTTGGATGTCTGATAAAATCAAATTTTGATGTCATATCAAAACCTCCCACCGTTCTAGAAGAGTTGCAATAATACACATTCCTATTTTTAGATATGAGGTCACCATAGACTCGCAAGAAGTTAATTTCTTTTTAAAAAAACATGTTCTAGACATTCGGATACGTCCATGAAGTTTCATGACTAAAAGGGTGTTCCATGAAAGACTTGTGTCGCCAGCCGTATTATAATTTCAGCAAGTACAATCTAACTATAAAGTTTGAAGACACGGTGTGCAATCCTTCTTGAATTATGGAGCAGATTTGTTTTTAATTGTTAAAGTTTATGAAAAGAGACATAACACTGCATTGGATAATTGATAAGGAGGAACTGTATAAAGTTTCATAATCATAGGTCAATATTTTGCAAAGTTACGAGTTAGGTTGCAAGTTTATGAAAAGTGGCATAACTCTGCCAAAATGAATGTCAGAGTTATTGAACATGTGTAACGACATGTCTTTGGGTAGGATGAGGATGTGTGTGAAGTTTCATGAACACAGCTCAAATACTTTTCAAGTTATGGTCAGTTATGAGCTTGGTTAGGTTGCAGGTTAAGGTTTTATGAAACGGGGCATAACTCTGCATAAATGAAAGTCAGAGTTATTGATCATGGGTAACTACATTCCTTGGGATAAGATGAATTGAGTGTGAAGTTTCAGGAACTAGGTGAAACATTTTTAAAGTTGTGGCCAGTTTGAGCTTGGTTAGGTTGCAGGTTCAAGTTTTATGGAAGGGACATAACTCTGCCAAAATGAAAGTCAAGTTACTGGACACATTTAACGACATGCCATGAGGTAAGATGATGTGTGTGAAGTTTTACGAACATAGCTCAACAAATATTTTTGAAGTTATGACCAAGGTTAGGTTGCAGGTTAAAGTAGAAAGGGGACTATGGCCAAAGTGATCCCTAAAAGTCTGCCATGCTAAGCAGGCGATGCAAAAAGTAGTTCAGTGGTTTAGGAGGAGTAGCAACAACTATTTTTTTGATATTAAGTGCATGTTCATAAACATGGCTATACCGACAGCAAATTTGGAATTATGACCAAAAGGAATTTCAGTTTGGGCCAACTACCTAGCATGGTGACCACATTGGAGAACTAGAAATTGTTATTGTCATGGGACAAAAACGTATGGCTCCCCCACTCGCCAGACATAACTGACGACTCTGGGTCCAACCGTTCTCTATTGATCTGAGATCGTTTTGATACTCAATATCCCTGTGACTTTATCTACTATCTGTATCAGTAATGACCAACCATCCTTCCAAGTTTGAGGACCCTAGGTCCAACCATTTTCTGGTTATTGATCGGACACTGTTTTGTTATTGATCGGGGATCGTTTTGATAGTCAAAGTCACCGCGACCTTGACCTTTGACCTAGTGACCCCAAAATCAATAGGGGTCATCTACTGGTCATGACCAACCATCCTTCCAAGTTTGAAGACCCTAGGTCCAACCATTGTCTAGTTATTGATCGGACATCGTTTTGAAAGTCATTGTCACCGCGACCTTGACCTAGTGACCCCAAAATCAATAGGGGTCATCTATTGGTCATGACCAACCATCCTTCCAAGTTTGAGGACCCTAGGTCCAACCATTGTCTAGTTATTGATCGGACATCGTTTTGATAGTCAATGTCACCGCGACCTAGACCTTTGACCTAGTGACCCCAAAATCAATAGGGGTCATCTACTGGTCATGACCAACCATCCCTTCAAGTTTGAGGACCCTAGGTCCAACCATTGTCTAGTTATTGATCGGACATAGTTTTGATAGTCAATGTCACCGCGACCTTGACCTTTGACCTAGTGACCCCAAAAACAATGGGGGTCATCTACTGGTCAGGACCAACCATCCTTCCAAGTTTGAGGACCCTAGGTCCAACCATTGCCTAGTTATTGATCGACACCGTTTTGATAGTCAATGTCACCGCGACCTTGACCTTTGACATAGTGACCCCAAAATCAATAGGGGTCATCTACTGGTCATCACCAACCATCCTTCCAAGTTTGAGGACCCTAGGTCCTACCATTGTGTAGTTATTGATCGGACATCGTTTTGATAGTCAATGTCACTACGACCTTGACCTTTGACCTAGTGACCCCAAAGTCAATAGGGTCATCTACTGGTCATGACCTACCATCCTTACAAGTTTGAGGTCCCTAGGTCCAACCATTGTCTAGTTATTGATCGGACATCGTTTTAATATGTCACCGCGACCTTGACCTTTGACCTAATGACCCCAAAATCAATAAGGGTCACCTACTGGTCATGACCAACCATTCTTCTAAGTTTGAGGACCCTAGGTCCAACCATTATCTAGTTATTGATCGGACATCGTTTTGATAGTCAATGTCACCGCGACCTTGACCTTTGACCTCAAAATCGATAAGGGTCATCTACTCGTCATGACCAACCATCCTTTCAAGTTTGAGGACCCTAATTCCAACCATTCTCTAGTTATTGATCGGACATCGTTTTGATAGTCAATGTCACCGCGACCTTGACCTTTGACCTAGTGACCCCAAAATCGATAAGGGTCATTTACTCGTCATGACCAACCATCCTTTCAAGTTTGAGGACCCTAGTTCCAACCATTCTCTAGTTATTGATCGGACATCGTTTTGATAGTCAATGTCACCGCGACCCTGACCTTTGACCTAATGACCCCAAAATCAATAGGGGTCATCTACTTGTCATGACCAACCAACCTTCCAAGATTGAGGACCCTAGGTCCAACCATTCTCTAGTTATTGATCGGACATCGTTTTGCTGGTCAATGTCACCGCGACCTTGACCTTTGACCTAGTGACCCCAAAATCAATAGGGGTCATCTACTTGTCATGACCAACCATCCTTCCAAGTTTGAGGACCCTAGGTCAAACAATTCTCTAGTTATTGATCGGACATCGTTTGTGACAGACAGACAGACCTACAGACAGAAAGCACAAAATCAACATGGCTCCCCTACCACACTTTGTGTGCGGGAGCCATAGTTAGTCCCTGTGTTAATACCTTTACACATTTTTTTTCCAAAACTTGAGTTCGTTTTCAGATATGGTAGCCATCTTGTCTTTTGCAGGAAAATTGTTATTTTGATCAACCAGACACTAAGGAAGATTGATTGAATTGGGGTTTTAAGGCGCACCAACACATGAAAAGGTTATATGGCGCCTAAAAGGCATGAACATGCCAGGCTCATCTTCCATGTACATCGAGATAAAATATGGAAAATGGGCCTAGAACCTTCTCACCCTGAACTGCAGAGTTACTGCAAATTCTATTGTAGAAACTCCATTTACGCTGGAGCCACGTTATTGTTTTTCTGCCACTGCTCTTTTGATGCGAGCGAGATAGCACCTGAAACAATGCAGGGATCATGATGAAGACCTTTAATGAACATGAACAAAAAATAATAAAATGAACATGAATTTGGGGGGATTCTACCCCTCTGCCTATCCCTCCAAAGGGATCTGCAGTGGCCCTATTCTTTGCCCCGTGACCAAACGGGGCCCCCGAGAAAGGAGGAATGTCCCTGTGAAGTTCCACTGGTTTTTGAAGTAAAATAACTAGCGCCGAGAGTGCCATCAAAGTATTTAATAATTAGAGCTAATAACCAAAAACAGGTTATACAGCTTTCTTTATCATAACAATACACCTCGCAAAATACTTCAAATAATTAAAAGGTATGAAACCTTTTTTTTTTCCCCCCATTGACACCAATGTTAAAATGTCACATTATTAATGTTTTATGTCACATTATTAATGTTTTGCTGCAATTTCAATTTACTCAAGTATGGATACTGCAGCAGCGTAATTTTCATATAAAAAATCACCAGAAAAGGTGGGGTCACAAGACATGTAAGACATGTGTTTGTTTACTAAACAGGTCAAGGGTATAGCTGTTTTCATTGAAAGTTGCTCACAAAGTGTATGCAGATTCGAAATTTGGAAAATGTTCATCAGTGATCCAGCAAAACCTATCATTACACTTCTTAAATACATACAACAACAAAATCAAGTAGAAATGGGCTATTTTACCCTACTTATCATGCCCATTTCCATCAAACAAGAGGCCCAAGAGGCTAATATGGCTCTTATAACATCAAGGAAGCGAGTGACGATTGTCTTAAAGAGGCATAGCATTTTAACTAAATCAAGAGCCATAACTCCGCCATTACTGGTCTGATCTGGCTGGTTTTCGAACTTGGCCAGTAGAGATAATAAAATAATAATAATAAAGTCAAAATATTAAACAATTAACAAATTAAAAAAAAGAAATATAAAAATAATAAAAGGAAAAAAAGGTCAAAAAATCTTGTAAAGTTTGGTAAAGATCAGATAAAAAATTAAGGCCCTATCGCCTTAACGAGGCAAAACATAGCATATTTAACGAAATCAAGGGCCATAGTTTTCAAACTTGTCCGAGCTTTCATTGACATTAACAATCTGTTAAAGTTTGGTAAAGATCAGATGAAAAATGAAGGCCCTATCGTCTTAACGAGGCAAAATATAGCATTTTTAACTAAATCAAGGGCCATTACTCAGCTGTTACTCGTCCGATCTGGCTGGTTTTCGAACTTTTCCGAGCTATCATTGACATTAACAATCTGGTAAAGTTTGGTAAAGATCGGATAAAAAATGAACGCCCTATCGTCTTAACGAGGCAAAATATAGCATTTTTAACTATATCAAGGGCCATAACTCCGCTGTTACTAGTCCGATTTGGCAGATTTTCGAACTTGTCCGAGCTTTCATTGACATTAACAATCTGGTAAAGTTTGGTAAAGATCAGATGAAAAATGAAGGCCCTTAACGAGACAAACGACGGACGGACGACGGACGGACGACAGACAACTCGGCATCCCATAACCTCTAGTAGTGCTAAAAAGGAGGGATTACTTTTTTATTATAGGAACTACATTCGACTACATATGCAATTGGTGGTGGTAAACCTAAAGAGCATTTTCAGTAAGTGTTTTTTTTTGTTTCAACTATTAGTCTGTATGCCAGTTTTAATATGCTACCTTCTATTTAATTTTACCTGACAAGTGCATTCAATAATATAAACACAGAATATAATTGGTGTAAACAATAAACAAAACAAACAAAAGTGTGACTAGAAAAAAAAGAAGCATAACTGAAGCAATCATTAAAAGCACTGACTAAAGAATTTCACACAAAAGCCTCTCCCAGCATTCGTTCTGAAATGCTCATCCCAGATTATGGATATTGTTTTGTTTCACTGCAACATAACAATGATATGTTTTTAGTTATTAGTGTTAAAAGAGGCTGCAGGCAAGTTGATGTTGTTTTATGGCTATGACTTATTCAGTATGAACAGATTTCTTTTACAATGATTGAAAAATAAGTCCTCGCAACTTATATTAATCATTTTCAGTGGCTTCCTGGGTAGAACTAGTACTAAACAATGTGGATTAATTATCTTTGCTCAAGGATAAATAACATGACCACTACAGGCTGCAGGTTTATTTATTGACCAATATTATGCAACTAGAAGTGTGTTCGATGCCTATGTCGCCAGCCACATGCTTATTTCAGCTTGTGAAGATGTGTGTGAATTTTCATGAACATACTCCAGATACTTCTTTAACAAGTTATGGCCAGTTACGAGTTTGTTTTTACAATTTCATAAATAATATTTAAAACAGATGGAACAGAAGTCCTGGTTTAGTGTATTTGCACATTCTATATTGTGGTTTTATTTGGGTTGAATGACACCAACAACTGTTCAAGATTGCCTCCAATCCCTTTAAAGCAACACTTCAAAATAGATTATATAACACAGACATATTTCACGGTGTGGAGATTTCATTAATCACATTTCTCAGCTCTAAAAGTTGTCTTAATCTATAAAAAACAGGCATGATGTGGCCTGTATAGAGTAAGAAAAAAATCCCTGTCAAATAGAACCAAGAATATATAAAGATTGGTCAGTTAAGAAAGTAATCAACTGTTATTTTCAAGGATTTTCGAACAAGGCATAATACAAGTGATAAAGTCTACAGAAATACAGCAAACACAAACAAGGGGGCCAAAATGGCCCTGAATCGCTCACCTGATGGTCCTTGCAAAAATATTTCTATCTATAACAGAATTTGATCATGCAGTCGATGGCGTGCCATTGCAAATTCCCACGTCCGCCTTAAAGTGTTCAGGCCCCGTAAGTGCATAGATGGTTATATGGTGGAGATCTCAACATTTCCAAGTTATTACCAAGGGGCTATGTCCCCATGGGTGGGGAAGGACACCGTGGGCCAAAGCTGGTTAGATGGTTGTATCATTCTGTTCATGTCCATTACGTGTACGGTTATAGGGTGGAGATCTCAATAGTTTCAAGTCATGATCCAGGGGCTATGTCCCCAGTGATGGGAATAGATCGACCCAAGGGCAGACGCTGGTTTTGATAGTTGTACATGTCTGTTCATGCTCAGTAAGTGTATAAGTGAAGAAAATCTTTTAAGATTTTTCCCTATATAAGTCTATGTAAAACATGTGACTTCTGGGGTGGATTAAAAGTTGACCGCATGGTCTCAATTTGAACAAACTTCATAGAGGACCATAAGCTTATGGTACATGCAAAATATTAAAACTCTAGCTCATTTAGTTTCAGAGAAGATTTTTTAACAATGTTCCTGTAAAACTTATATAAATCTATGACCCCCAGAGTGGGGCCAGATATTAACCAAGGGTCACCGTTTGAGCAAAATTGGTAAAGGACCATAATCTTATGCTACATGCAATATACGATATCTCTACACCTTGTAGTCTCAGAAGAGAAGGTATTTTCATTTTTCCTTATAAAAATATATGTAAAACAGTGACACCCCCAGGGCAGGACAGATTTGACCCCAAGGTCACCATTTGAACAACCTTGGTAGAGGATCATAAGCTGATGCTATATGTAATATATGAGAGCTCTGTGCATTGTGGTTTCAGAGAAGTAGATTTTTTAAAATCTTTCCCTATATCATTTATATAGTCTATTTAAAACATATGACCCCTGGGACGGGGCCAAATGTGACCCCCAGGATAACCATTTGAACAAACTTAGAATAGGACCAGAAGCTTATAGTAAATGCAAACTAGTAAACCTCTGGCTCTTGTAGTTTCAGAGAAGAGATTTCTCAAGTTTTTCCCTATATCAGTCTATGTAAAACTATGACACCTGGGGCAGAACCAGATTTGATCTCAGGGTCACCATTTGAACAAATTGGTAGAGGACCATAAGATAATGCTCCATGTAATATATGGGAGATCTGTGCCTTGTGGTTTCATAGAAGAAGATTTCTTAAGTTGTTCCCTATATAAATCTATGGATCCCCAGAGTGCAGCCATTTTTAACCCCGTGCATTTCATTTGAACAAATCTGATAGTCCAAGAGTTGGCGATCATTAAGAAAAACTGTCAAAATCTGTTCAGCGGTTCTTGAGAAGAAGGTTGTTTAAGGTTTTGACCATATAAGGTAATGGCAGTCATCTTGGATGTTGCATTGACCTATTTTTAACAAATTTCAAAGTAACTGATCTAAGGATCTAAGAAGGATCATCTATGTGAAGTTTGGACAAAATTGACAATACAGTTTCAGAGGAAATGTTGTTTATAATTGTTGACGGACAGACAACGGACAAAAAGTGATCACAATAGCTCACGCAAGCCTTCGGCTCAGGTGAGCTAAAAACAGGTAATTTCATCTTTGCAAATTCTTGCCTACCCGAGTATTACAGCAGTATCCATTACATTAACTGGTACCCATTGTAATAACTGGTACCCACTTCAATAACTAGTACTAGTTACAGTAACGGGTACCCACTGTTATAAATGGTATCCATTGCAATAACTGGAACCCATTATAATAACTGGTACCCATTGTTACAACTGTTATCCTTTGTAATAACCAGTAATCATTGCCATAACTGGTACCTATTGCAATAACTGGTACCCTTTGTTATAACTGGAACCCATTACAATAACTGGTACCCATTGCAATAACTGGTACCCTTTGTTATAACTGGAACCCATCACAATAACTGGTACCCATTGTAATAACTGTTACCCACTGCAATAATTGTTACCCTATGTTATAACTGGTACTCTTTGTAACAAATGGTACCCATTTCAATAACTGGTACCCACTGCAATGCTTGGTACCCTTTGTAATAATGAGATCATATTATAATAATGCAACAACTGGTACCCTTTGTAATAACTGGTACCCATTGTAATAACTGGTACCCATTGTAATAACTGGTACCCTTTGTAATAACTGGTACCCATTGTAATAACTGATATCCATTACAATAACTAATATCCATTGTAATAAAATAACTGGTACCCATTGCAATAACCAGTAGCCTTTGCAATAACTGGTACCCTTTGCAATAACTGGTACCCTTTGCAATTACCGGTACTCACTGCAATTACTGGGAGACAGTGGTACAACACCAAGGTGTGAGAACCAGCTACATATAACACAATAATAAAGGCACATCATATTCACGTCAAGACAGTATATACTCCTCAAAATAATTAAGGACCACCCCTTCTTTATTTCAATAAGATTAAAGTTTGCATCACTGCACAAGTTTAAATACACATTGCATTCCAAAAATGGAAACTGTTTCTTGTTTCTGTATTTTTTAGGAACATTTCACACCAAAAAGATTATTTGAAAATTCAGATTTTGAAATTTCAATAATATGCTTTTTTTTCACCCAAACATGTTATTTCGTATTACTTTCATGACTACCGATTCCTTAACAAACATCCGTCACCATTTTCTTTATCTCTACAGATAAGCGTGAAGTGCCAAATATGGCACTAGGTCTTGAAAATTTACTTCATTTTGAAAGGTATAAAAAATCAGCGTTTTTTTCAAAACTGTTCGGTGTATGCATTTAAACTGTCAAAGGTTAGTCAATTTCGGGGAAAATTTAAATTTCGCGTCCATAGTTCCATTGTTGGTGACTAAATGTAATGAATAAATTGACAAAACATATTAAACTTTTAGTATTGTTGTTTTGGGGCAAATTATTGATTTATAGAAATTATCAAAAATCTTGGACTCTTTTTAATTAACAGAAAAATGTATATCAACATTTTGTTCTTTCATCTAATGCAGAAGACCTGACAATGTCTAGCTTAATGCAACATTGCTTACACATTCTGTATAACCGTTTGAAAATGGTATGTAGTCAATTTCACTGGTAAGCAAATGGAGAAATATTCTTGCAGTCCTTAACTTATTTTGAGGAGTATATTTAAATTAATTGTTTTTTTTTTAGAAACTGAACTTTGAAGACTTTGCTATGAATAGTGACTTAGCACTTGAAAACATATATATAAACAAATATCATGAAAACTTGTCACTAACTACAAAAATCGCTGAAAGCAAAAAATGGTGCTTTGATTAGTATTTATATTCGGCATTTATACAAGTGTTTGTTTACAATTTTCACTCTTCGTTTTTTGTCCGTGTAAAAAGTCAGACTGGTGGCGATATGGATGTTATTTTATGAACAATTTTTATTTTTGCAATTTTAAAAAGAAACTGGTAAAAAGAAACCTTTGCAATTTTTGCAATTTTAAAAAGAAACTGGTAAAAAGGAACTGGTAAACCCAGCTACTGCTTTTTTTCATAAATCGGTAAATTCTTTATTTAAGAAATATCCCCCTTGACTGTCTTACATTTAATTATTCACTTTTAATATCAGTTCTACATCATAAAACAAGTATTTCTGAAGGCCTTAGGGCCATAAATGAACTATTACTTTACACAAGGAATAACCTACCACTGGAGATTTTCAGACCAAATATTTGCATAACTTTAGAGTAGAAAATATGACCCAATTTAGTGAAATTGAAAATGAAGCAATAATCATTGTTTTATTTTGAACAACTTAAAATAGTTCTTCCAGATTGACTACAATCCCTCTAATAAATGATCACGGACTTGGAAAAGAACAAAAAGAAATTGTTATAACCTGAAACACAATTATCAGCCTTTTATCGACAAGATTATTTACAAGAAAGACTTGTGGTCAATACTGATCCCATCAGATATAAATAATTCCCACTACTGCATACACGTGCACATTCCCACTACTACATACACGTGCACATTCCCACTACTACATACACGTGCACATTCTCACTACTACATACACGTGCACATTCCCACTACTACATACACGTGCACATTCCCATTACTACATACACGTGCACATTCCCACTACTACATACACGTGCACATTCCCACTACTACATACACGTGCACATTCTCACTACTACATACACGTGCACATTCCCACTAATACATACACGTGCACATTCCCACTACTACATACACGTGCACATTCTCACTACTACATACACGCGCACATTCTCATACATGTACATGTCACGCTATCAACAAATTATAACAGCACTAAAATGTGTCCATGGGACACGGATGCCCCCATGGAAAACAATCAGCTAATAAAGAGAAATTTTACAAAAAAAAACACACTAAAATGTGTCCATGAGACATGCATGCTCCGGTAATAAAGAAGGACTCTGACGCTGAATCTATATGCACATCTAGACTTCATAGGTAAATATTGAAAAGTTTGGAAACAATCGGTTGAAAATGTGGGAGGAGACGGACACATTTTTCGGGCCGGAAGGACACACGGATAGACAGACATAGCTAACGCTATATGCCCCCTCACCATTCGGTGGTGGTGGCATGAAAAAGATGCAGCTTTAAAAGCACTAGTTTTCAGGCCTGCCAAATATGTATAAAATTAAAATAAAATACGGAATCTGCATTTTCGATAAATATTTTTGGCAGCCCTGCATTTTATCCCAATTTATCCATGGAATGTTTTTTCTCAGACTCAAGACAGTACGGCAGTGTACTGACAACTCTATAATTCTAATAGGATTAGCATTTTATATACTACAACATTTTATTTAACAATTTATACCAGTGTTTAAAAACAAATTTGTTGAACGGCTCATTAACAAATTATTAAAGGTTATTTAAAGCCGCTCCAGAGAGTGGGGAACGAAAATATAGGAATCTGGAGACCTGCCCTATTCTTACTTATGAATAGATTCCTATGGTTCCTTAACATGCTCGGAAGATAGACTCTGCCTGGTTTACGTTCCCATCTGATGGACGAGGTTAAGGGAAAGTGTCTTGTCCAAAAACAAACTGATGAATTGAATTGAATTAAATTGAGGTTTTAAGGCGCACCAACACATGAAAGGTTATATGGCGCCTAACAGGAATGAACTAGCCATGTTCATCCTCCATTTACATCGAGATAAAATATGGAGATTGGGCCTAGAACCTTCTCACCTGCAGAACTGCAGAATTGCTGCAAATTCTATTGTAGACAAACTGATGACACCCAGTGGCATTGGTAAGGCTTGCACCCGGGTCCACCACTCTATCCACTGGGCCATGCCAGTCCATTTTCCAGAACTCTGGATACTGGTATAAGACTTCTGCCATTTTTTAAAAAAAAAATTCGAATAAGTAAAAAAAAAATTGGCAACCCTGGGTTTATCGATGGAATGTTTTGTCTCAGACAGTAAGGCAGTGTATTGTTTAACACATTTATAGTTGCAACTCTAACAGCATGACTGTTTTATTTTATATACTACAACACTTTTTTTATAAACGATTGTATCTGTGTTTAAAAACAAAACATTTTTTCCCAGAAATCTGGATTCCGGAATTTGAATACTCAACTTGTTCTGCCAGCTTGTTTTTTTCAACATACCGTATTTCAATTTTATCCATATTTACCCCATATTATTCAATAATCTTTTATAATCTAAAAATAAGCACACCCTACTTCACCACTAACCCGCACCCTGAACCTTTAAAGACAAAAATATTATCGCATCATAAGAAACCAAACAATTTTAAAATACCAGAATGTCAGTTAAGCAGTATGATTCTTAAATATGTAATCTTAAACAATAATACTTCAGAGCTTAGTGAATCTTTATAGATTATTTTACATTTATTTGTTATGCATGTTACAATATCCAATACCGTTTCTCACATCTGATTTCCATCATCAATTCATGGTCAAGAAATCCAATTTCAATACACAGACATTCAATGTATAACTACTTCAAAATACCACAATTAAGTTAATAGGCTACAATTAACATACTGAAGCCAGGGCATTAAATTTAGGTATTTGGCTTCGATCAAAAATTTAAAAAATAATGAAGCCAAACCGTTATCATTAGTTATTTGGCTTCAATCAACATATTAAACCCAAAACATCATTTTGTAATTTATAAACACCCAATAATTATGCTTTACATAGGTCTCCATAAGGTATGTTAAGTGTATGTTAACCATAAATCTCGGGTTTACTAGAAAAGAATAAATTATTCAAATATCTTGCCGTTATATCAGGATTGTCTATCATTATAACTTTTTTTTAAGCAGGAGATGTGCTCAACACCTGAATTTAATAATTTATATTGTGTTCAAGCTAGTGTACATGCCCTAGTACTTTAAATAACTCATATTTAGAACGATTCTTTGTTTTATCCCATTCTTTTAATAGCATCATTAACTATTCAACCCGCCATCCCCACCCCACAGCCTGTCCCAAAAACAGTTATTCACATGTAGTTATCACCTCTTCTTTTTGTTCTGTTTCCTTGTGACACCTGTTACTTGTAGTAACACTTGATATCCTCATGCCGGATCCCATTTGGAACCCCTAGTTGGTCCTTTGTCAGTAACCCTTCAACTCGTGCATCCAGATCTGTCAATGAAGGTCGACGATGATTCTGTGTTGGTGTGTGCTCGCTACTCAGTGAATGCACGGAGCTGGTGCGGACTTGTCGGGAGGGAGAAAAATCATCTAAAGAGTCCAACGATCCTCCAGACCCTGAATACTTGTCTACACGAGGGATCGGATTCTGAGATCCTCCAGACGCTAGATAGTTGTCAACTACATGAGAAATCGGATTCCGAGAAGTCAATTTAGCAGCAGGTACTGAAGTATGACTTTCCAAGTCAGGGGAGGAAACTCTGGAGTCAGCATCGATGTTAAGCACGTCAATTGGATCTTCTATTTGATAAGGATAACCATTGGTTTCGATACAGTTTGAATTTTGTTGATGGTTTTGGGGAACTGTAGTAGCATTTGACTTTGCATTACTGATGTTGTTCGTGTTTTTTGGTTGATTACCTTGCATGTTTTTATTGGGATTACCATGCTGATTATTTTTGTTTTTGAATTCACGATAGCCACCCCGATTTTCTGGAAATGGTCTTGGCTGTGGTTCAGATCTTGGCATTTGCATGTAAGGGTTGTCATAAGGACCATGTGGGGATGGCGGTGGTGGAAACCGATGACCTCCCCTAGGAGGAAACATCCCACCTCTCATAGCGTGTGGCGGCGGGGGTCGGTGAAAACGAGGATTCTGAGGACCGTAATCTCCACTATGTTGGGGATGAAACATTCCTCTGTTGCCATTTCCCCGGAATGGATGATTGCCACGAGGTTGGTTATAATTTCTATTGAAGTTAGCATTCTGTCCATTGAATCCACCTCTTTGACGATTTTGGGCTGGGTCAAAATGATTAGATGAATAATGTATTCCATAATCATCATCATCACTGTCACTTGGTTCATAATGGTCACGAGGATGGTGAAGGACATACGGGTTTGGGTGATAGTCCCCATTCATGGAATTTTTGTTTGACTTTTGATTGCTATAGTTTTTATTCCTCCAAACACGACCCCTATTTGGCTGTCCTTGTCCCCTATTTTCCTGTCCAGCCCCTCTGGTATGTGACCCTCTAGCACTTTGCTGACTAGTTGTTTGACTATTGTGACTGCTGTGAACATTTGGGTTGAATGGCACGTGAGAATTATCACCACTGGAAAAGAGATGATAAAGTAATATTAATACATGTTTCTAATATTTGGAAAAACACTGTATTATATATAAGATCAGAAACATGTCAACACAGAGATTTACCGACTTTCTATGGAGTATTTGGATCTCTCTCTTCATTTCAAAGTCAAACTTAAAGGAACTGGAGGCGATCTGGATGAATTATGAGTGTCGATCAAAATGTGATATCCTTCATAATGTGTTCCTTTCATATCCAATGTGACTATGCACCGAACTCCCCATAATCAGACTACGCACCGAACTCCCCATAACCAGACTACGCACCGAACTCCCCATAATCAGACTACGCACCGAACTCCCCATAATCAGACTATGCACCGAACTCCCCATAAGCAGTCCAATTCAGATATTGCTAATGAAACTGTCTGGTCTGGTGTTGTATACTGTACATTATTTCTGAGTGATCTTAAAGGGACACTGTCCATAAGTGAAGGGACACTGTCCGTAAGTAAAGGGACACTGCCCATAAGTAAAAGGACACAGTCCATAAGTAAAGGGACACTGTCCATAAGTAAAGGGACACTGGACACGGTCCATAAGTAAAGGGACACTGTCCATAAAGGGACACTGTCCATAAGTAAAAGGACACTGTCCATAAGTAAAGGGACACTGTCCATAAGTAAAAGGACACTGTCCATAAGTAAAAGGACACTGTCCATAAGTGAAGGGACACTGTCCATAAGTAAAGGGACACTGTCCATAAGTAAAAGGACACTGTCCATAAGTAAAGGGACACTGTCCATAAGTAAAAGGACACGGTCCATAAGTGAAGGGACACTGTCCGTAAGTAAAGGGACACTGTCCATAAGTAAAAGGACACTGTCCATAAGTAAAGGGACACTGTCCATAAGTAAAGGGACACTGTCCATAAGTAAAAGGACACTGTCCATAAGTAAAAGGACACGGTCCATAAGTGAAGGGACAATGTCCGTAAGTAAAGGGACACTGTCCATAAGTAAAAGGACACTGTCCATAAGTAAAGGGACACTGTCCATAAGTAAAGGGACACTGTCCATAAGTAAAGGGACACTGTCAATAAGTAAAGGGACACTGTCCATAAGTAAGGGGACACTGTCCATAAGTAAAGGGACACTGTCCATAAGTAAAGGGACACTGTCCATAAGTAAAGGGACACTGTCCATAAGTAAAGCATATACTGAGCATAAGCAAATAACTGTGATTTTTATTCAGCAAAATGTATACATGGAAACATAAGCGTAGTCCCATACAAGTATATTTATCACATACTTCCCTATAAATACGTTGTTTTTGAATATATGATACGACATAGACTTAGCTAGTCATATCAATGAGGTTGTAGTTGCCGGGCAATAAAGCTTTATTACAAGCATGAAATAAAGGGTTAATAAATGTCACATCACGGAAATAACCGAATGTTCTTTATGATTCTTTCAGCGGAGTGATACGGAAATTACCAATTAGTTGCGTGTTCATGAATTCGCTTCCAACCAAAATGTAAATAATCCTATTTTCTTAAGATATATTTATTTGCTGTTTACTGTCTATTTTTGTTCGCTGTTCCCTAATACTTAATCCGTTAATTCGGACTACTTCCGCTATCGGAGTCCTGTTTTTAGCTCAAAGGCACATCAATTATACTATCAATTATACTATACAATCATGTAAAAATAATTGTAAAAGTTTTGTAATTGTATTGAACATGATTTGTAATGTTTTTTTCCTCTACTGATGTTTGAAAAATATAATCACCAGTAATGAACAGAAAATAAAATTTGTATTTTTGAAATGTGCCAGGTTTTAAACATAACGAGAAAGGAAGCAAAACCAGCAATACAAAAATAAAATTAACGAATTTATTTACATAAAATATTTACTTACACAATACATAAATCCAGTTTTTCATTCAATTTTTGAATTTAAGTCTGAATAAAATGGTCCAATGTTCCTTAAATTCACATTAGCAAGTGTCTCTTTAATCCAAATGTTAATTGTCCTTTCAGTCTAAATTAATTTCCAATATTTCCGATTTAATAGTCCAAATATCCAATTTTACTGTTATTATCAATGAGCACAATAATAAGTAAATCCTCTCACAAATATATTTTGTATTTTTAAAAGCAACCAATTCAAAATTAACTTTTTACTGAATACTAATCTTCTGAACTGCTGAGCTGCTTCCAGAGTCTGTTTATACACTGCCAAAGACTGTTCCAAAAGCTTCCCCACTAAAACTGAGATATAGGTGACAGATGTAGATGCCACACTTTTAAACTTAATAAATCACCTTGATTCCACATGTTTATTAAAATTAATAATTCTAAAAAGTATTAACATAACTTCTACTTTAAATCAAGGTAATTAATAAGCAAGTATTGGTTAACCACTCTTTAGGTAAAACAGTTCATGCTTGTGCAAGTATATAATTATACCTACCGATCATGTGCTAATTTAAATCTACTAATTTCAGATGGTTGAGATTTTGACTACCCCTTTGAGTTTATTATCCCCGAGTTCCTGAATTCGCGTGACAGCTGATATGTGAATATTAGCGAAAATAAAACCCTCGCAAATAAAAAATGGATCTACAGTATATCATATATAAGTCCCCAATAAATGGTTGTTATGTGTTTGATGTACACTTTTATTTAATTATATAACAACTGTTAATAATATAAACACTATGAATTATACGCATGATTTAACAACAAAGACCAGCAGAGTCTAATAGCGAGGATTGTGGGCATATATAATCGATTCAAGCTAACCAGTAGGCCTTATTGCCTACTGACCGTTCCAAGTCGGTAAACCTGTCTTCATCACCCTTTCTGTTGTTTTTTGTCTCTTTCATTGTATTTTCAAGTCCCTCGTTTGCAGTACAATGCGGACCTACGATCCATTGCGTTCGGACGCTGTGGTTTCTATAGGACCCTATATCTCATTTTTGGTGTTTTACAACCATTCATAAATATTTTATTTACAATAATTTACTGAAAGTAAAATGCAGCTCAGTTTAACGCATGTGCACATTCCGCATGAAAATACAGCACATTACGACGGTTTACATTTGTAAATGGACCGGCACTAATCACTCTTCCAGGTCTCCTCCAGTCCCTTTAATTGTAAAATATAATTTTATTTATAACAAGTGAAGCACCAACAGTACTGGTGCGAACGCTGGATTGCGAATTCAACATTTTAACTAAGTAAAAAGAGGGATAATTCAGGTAAAATACATGACAGATCTCTGGTTCTTGTCATATAACATTGTGTAATGATAATGAATATGTGTGCCAAGTTTCGTTTTTCCGACATTTTTCTTTTGAGAAATGAGGAAAAACAAAAACTTCAACCAAAAACTTTAACCAAAACATCAAAAACTGTAGACGAAAAGACAGACGGACAGACAGATGGACAGACGGAAATTGCCAAGCTAAAGCCTGGATTTGTTACGCAATCCAGCTAGAAATACATGTGACAATATTTATTAAAGAAACTATCCCGAATATGCGTAAATTAATCAGTTGGTAACTCTTAATTCAACTCTCCAATTTTGGTCTGGCTGGTTAATATTGTGTTTATCAAGTTTGGATTCTCAAAATATATGTTATATATAGGTCATCATCAGTAGGTTTAGAAACAGTGTACGCCTGTTGATGGTGGGACAATGACCGAGTGTTTTTTTATAATTATAAGGAACAAAACATCTGTATTATAACTGTGAAAAACAAAAAAACTTTGGTATTGTCTGGAGTTCTTTTACACAATACTCACAACTTAAGATGAAATCCCTTAAGTTTTTACCGAAACAGTACTTTAATACCTGTTTGACCTGTAGAAACCAAAACTTCCATTTGGAATGTTTTCATGTCCTAGTTCTTCCAAAACTTCGTATCTATTAGAATGTGGTCCAGCAGCCGTGAAGCCTGTCCCAGGTGTTCCAGTAGCCTGGAAAGCTGGTCCAGGTGGCCCACCAGCCCTAAAGCCTTGCCCAGATCGCCCAAAGTCTGGTTTCGAGTGTTCTAATTAGAAAATAATATTTCTAAAAATCTGAACATGATTAATATGGCCACAAAATATGGATTTAAATCGGATTTTTTCAGGTACAACTATTGAAAATGCCTTACGTGTCAGAATGAGACTTTGTGCACATTATCAGCAGTAGAATAACTAGTTACTGAACCAGAAAAAGCCATAAATAACTTTAACTAGAATTTACAAGTATAACTTTTTTATAAAATGTCATGTAGAGATCTGTGCCCTTATTTACAATCTTGTTAATATTTTATATGTTGCATGGGGGCTGTTCAATAGTCCAGTGGTTATTATAAGCACATTGGATTTGTAAACTAGGGTTGTGTATTTTGATTTCCCTGCCTCACGTCTTTTAGACAAGTCTATTAACCCTGTCTCAATATGATCACAGAGAGTATTTTAACCAGAAATAAAATATTATTCATTTTCTAAAAATAAGCTTTCTAAACACAAATGAAAATGAAATATTATTGTAAATGTAGGTCATTCCTTGCATTACACCGGTACAAAAGGTCATACAGTTTGACCTAGTTTGTGTGAACAAAGCTACGACACCAAATCAAAATACACTGAAGCATCATATAGGCGATAAAATGCACGTATAAATTATTCCCTATATTATCAACGGAGCTTGAAGAGTGTAATCCGAGTCATTCCACAATAACACGCGTGTAATCAACTGTCATTCCACAATAACATGCGTGTAATCAACTGTCCACGTGATATACTTCATCCTACTATTTATGAAAAGTTTTATTACAGTGCAGGCTAGTGCTGTTCCGATTAATCGATTTGATCGAGCATCGGTCAGTTAAGCCTTTTTTTCCGATTAATCGATTACAATTTTCATGATCAAGTTTACTCGGTTGTTGCAAAATTATAACTTATTTCATTCTCTTTTATAAAATGTACATGGGAATGAAATAAGTTTTAATTTTGCAACAAGAAATCACATATCTCTAAAGGGGTATCACAATTAAATGCTTGGTTTGTTTCATTCAATTGCTTTATAATGACCAGAATATACTTGAAATGTGTTTCTTTTCTTGATTATAGTTTGAAAAAGGCTTACACTGGTGACTTATATGGAAGCATTGCTTAATCGATTAATGATCGATCATCGGTTGGTTGAAAATTCTGATGATCGATCACACATTTTCAACCGATTCCCAACACTAGTGCAGGCTCCCTTGACAAGAGAGTAGAGATTATGTATTAGAACTTTATTTCCTATATGATGCATTACCATATTTTACGTTGTATACGAGAGGTGTTCAACTTATAACGTAACACTTTTGTTTAAATGCAATTTATCGGAGGAAGTGATTACCATAAAAAGTTTGTGATTTAATTATGTGAAACCGTCATTTAGAACATATACATTTAAAAATAATCTCCAATTTCATGCGGTTCGTTTTAAATTACATTTTGAATAGGTTCATGTTATTTTCCAATTTTAAGCCTATATGTTTCTATTGCCGTAGAGTTTTACCTTAAACCAAATAATTCCACAAAATGTTTATCATAATTGTTTAAAACTGTGTTTGCAATTTAAATGTGATCGTATGTTTTATTTTAAGACAAAAAATATAAATGTTGAATTAAAAGTTCGAATTTTATCACAATATTAAGAAATTAAAAAATGATAGAACAGTTTGCTCCCATAGCGATGACTTTATAAATTAACCAAAATAAGCATTTTATTCATATTTTTTACCACAAAAAATGAATAGTCATTTTTGCTGTATAATCACATACCATATAAATATCTCTTTGGTCATAATCTTTTTTTGTTTTCATCATTATTTGCAAATGTGTGTGTGTTAGCCCCTATCTTAAGTTATATATGTTCTCTTTCTTTTGCTATAAGAAATTAATGAAACTTACTTTTTATAGAGGAGGAAATCATGACAAAGCCTGCAGTTGATGTTTCGAACTAGAAGTTTTCAAAGATTCAGTCATTTTCAAAGTCAAATTTCTTGTTAATTTTCGTTAAAATCTTGAAAACCGACAAATAGCAAAAAAAATGCATGTTCCAAATGTTGACCTTCAGACATGGGCATATTAGACTACTATAACCTTAAACGACAATTTACAAGCATTTTATTTTTACTTGTATTGGCAGTTATTTTTATTTTTAAGATATTTGCTTCAAAATACTCTACCTTTATTCAAAAATATGGATGCAGCAAAATTAGGAAGCACATAAAAGTTCATGTCATAATGTTTTATATCGAAGGAATCATTAGACTTGCCATTAAAATAAACATATTTGACGAGAATGTCAGTATATTTGATAAAGTTACAAAATGAAAGTGTTACGTTATAAGTTGAACACCTCTCGTAGTACGCAGTTTTTTAAATTCTTTTACGGTTTCCGAAACGGGGGTGCGTACAATACAAGGAAACGATATAAACAACTTTTTTTCTTGCATTTTATAATATGCAGAAGATTGATGTCCGACCTGAGAAAAACGCTGATAAAAACATCGGGGACGAACAGACAGACATTTGTGAATGCCGATAATACTTTGTTTTCGTGACTTACTCGCTTTATACAAGTAATTTATTGACTTAATTCGACTTAGAAATGAATAAAGTTTATTATAAAGCTTGTTTTTATATAAATGTTTGCATATATGTTGTAGATTTCAATAAATGAGTGAACATTTCGGCCCTTGTTTTGTTATTTATATCAGCTGACTTGATATCACTTGATTTCCAGACTGGTACACGTAGTATTGTTACAGTTCAATTCTATTCTGATATTTAAATGCAACACTGCCAGCAGACTACAGCGAAAGCCATAATGGCGAAATGAATAAAGTGTAGATCTATTATAAAAAATATTTGCATATTTGTTACAGAATTTCAATGGTGAACATTTCCTCCCATGTTTTGTTATCCGCTAATCTATAAATTGTCAATAATTACGCAAGTTTGGCAATCCAACTAGCAATCTCTAGTTCAACTGCTACAGTCTACAGCACAGGCACATTTTAAACACGGGTTGAGTTGGTTATTATATTTCTATAATCCTTTGATATTGACCGACATTACTTGTTGGCGAGACCCTTTTGATAGTTTTGAGTGTGAGGCAGTCCCTTTGTCAGATCTAACAGACTGTTACACAGTAAACTTGTGTATGCCTCTGTCAGACAATGGAATGGCCCACATACACCTAGACTAAAAATGGTTTCGCCTGGTTAGCTTGAAAGTATACAGACCAATTACAGTTACACATATTTATGGATGTTTATTTATAGCATGGTCAGTATTCAGTAATCGTGTAATTTTTTTTCAATGTTGGTTGATAACAATAAAATATCACGATCATAAACTTCAATTATGTCTAATTTGCAAAACCAGCTTTTTGCCACAATTAAATTCTTTGTACCGTATCCTGCTGGCTTTTTTTAATTATTGTGATGCAGTTAGAAAAAGTCATTGATCTTAATTGTTATTTTTGGCGAATTGTTCATCTAGGAAATTTTGATGTGCATTATACCAGGAAACAACTTTTTTACCCAGGGTTGACCTCTGAAAAGCTGGGTGCGCATTATACATGGGTGCGCATTATACACAGTAAAATACGGTAATCTACTTTCATTTGGTGCTATAGATTTGTTTAATCAACTTATGTTATTGACCTTGTGTTATGCTTTAAATAATAACTTATGTCACTATTACGAATATGATTCAGTAAATGAAACAGTAATGAAAAATACTAGTAACAACTTGACACATACCTGAATATATATTACGGTGATGTTTGGTGCTGGATTCTGTAGAACTAGATAAACATATCGAAAACTTTGATCAGAAAACAGTATAAACTGTAAAATTCATTTTACACAGTTCGTTTTACACAGTAACATGAGCTGTCCAAGGTTATGCAACGGGATAAAGTTAAGCATTTTACTCCCTATTTCATTCAAATACTACGGTGAATTAAAATTTTAGAGCAGAACACGCAGCTAAAAACAAATTTTGATACATATGATATTTTTTATGATGAACATGATGAATAGGAAAAATTTTAGAATTTATTTTAAATTCTTTAAGAAACAGCCTGATGTACCCCTTTTAATGCACAACAGATTTAAGTGGTGGATAGTTTTAGTGTCGGTTATGTTTATGCCAAATGACAAGTTCCCGACTTCACCTCTCTGCTCTCGGTTAACCATTTTCTTCTCACCATTTTCAGCCTTCTAGTCACTATCTCATCTAACAGCGTGGGTGAATATAAACATTTCCAGTCAGAGAAAGCGACCGCGGTAAAAAGTTCAAATAATATTTTGAGGGTTTAACGCAACCCATTTAAACACTACCTTTGAGTTTTTGATTTCACTGTTTGGATGGGTCTCCCAGGGTTGATGGTACTTGATGAGGAACTATTTTCTGAACTATCGTTGTCATGGTACCCCTCCGATTTGTTATCCTTTGCTCCCTGCGTCAGAGGATCTGGTGTGCTCATGGCCTCAAGTCTTCTTTTTTCTAGGAAACCAACATTTAAAGATGAATGGCCACCCTTTTTATAGTATTATCAATTAACAAGTTTAACTCTTATACATCATATGAAAAATTCTTGATAGTCCCAGAGAGAAACATGTATTTAAAACCACTACTAAGTTGTATGTAAAAATAAGTATTAATTGCATGACGTAGATACTACTTTTACCACTGCGTGACTGCATGGGGAAATGAGGTAAATCTGAATTGTATAGCTGCACAACTATTGCCAGATAATTGATAAATACATTTACCTGTGGATTAATTTACCTGTTCAAAGTTTTCTACATCATCAAATAAAATCTTATTCTCGCTTTTCACAGATATAGCAATGTGTGAAACGTAAATATCTATTGTTGTGTATTGATTTTGATTTAAATGAACATAAACATGTTCATGAAACAAAACATCGCGGAGAACTTTATACAATAACTCCACAGATGCATATGTCTCACTAAGTAATTTGAATTGAATTGAATGTTGTTTAACAGCTCATCAACACAGTATAGGTTATTTAGAGCCGCCCCAGAGAGAGGGGAAGGATACATAGGAATCCGGGAAACGTGCCCTACTCTTATCGAATACATTCCTATGGTTCTTTAACGTGCTCGGAGGATAGACCGGTATATGGGACCGCCCGGTTTACGTCCCCATCCGATGGACGAGGCTAAGGGAAAGTGTCTTGCCCAAGAACACACCGATGAA
Source organism: Cyrtodaria siliqua (assembly GCA_037043455.1). NCBI lineage: Eukaryota > Metazoa > Mollusca > Bivalvia > Adapedonta > Hiatellidae > Cyrtodaria > Cyrtodaria siliqua. Next base: position 172,776 of record JAWPHD010002087.1, on the reverse strand, counting down.
ACTCAGTGGCACCACGAGGATTGAACCCGGGGCCTCCGGATACAAATCCACTGCGCTACCAACTGCACCAAGCCAGCCCTCAGAAGAAATGAGAATAAGAGCTTAATGCAAAGAAGTATAATTGACCGAGTTATTTGCCCCTTGAAAATGAGAGGATCTGGTGCCTTTTGACAAAGTTAATGACCGTAAAACTCAAGGTCATGTGTGAAACCACTCTGATTCAAGTTTAGTTAATCTAGTGCATGCAGTTCCTGTGAAACAAAGCCAGACACAAAAAAGTTTGACCTTTGATGGTCCGTAAAGTCAAGGCCACTCAATGTAAATGAGCTGTGCTACCCAATATATAAGTATGATAAATTGTTTGAGAAACAGCTAAACACAAAAATTTAACATCGACACGTTCGCCTTCGCTGGCGGAAACTTACATATATGTCTCCCATTTTCCCCCCCCACCCCGAAAAATGCGAGAAAAAAATACAAAAGTTCTTTGACAGTGACCTAGAGCAACATAGACTGTTGCACACAGGCAGATCAATAAAAGTCAGTCTGCAACTTCTTTGTTGGTTATGTGAATTCAAGGAGTTTTCTGTATAACAACGTTAATGTTTTTACTGGTATTGGTCAACCTCAACCAAAACGTTTGACTGCATCCTTGATTGGCGAGTCTCAATTTTAACTTGTCATTTAAACCCTTTCAATTTATAAATTATACCCTCAAAACATTTAGCGTATCATATTACTGTTAAAAAAAATCAGGTTTATAGACATGTAGTAAATGATTTGTTTGTTTGAATGGTGAATCAACACATCCATAAGAATCAACACATTCTCACTCGACAAGTCGAGCTCTCAGTGGGAATTAACCTGCAGCGGTGAGAGGTGAAACAGTTTTAGATATCCTTGCCATAAATTGGCTATATAGTAAATAAAGTTTGGCTCTAGTAACTAAACAGTGATGCAAGTGGAAAACACTTTAAACAGTTATTTTGATAGTTTGACATCAGATTTATATCTACATCATGTACATATACAACCCATTGCAGGCAATACTTCATTCTATACTTTCCAGTGAAATAGTGGATGTTATGATTAAAATAAAACCTTATATTTTCGTTGTTTATATTTCACATGTGAAAATATATATTTTCACTCAAAATGACGTCATGCAACTGTTGACGTTGTTTACGTTGTTGTCATTGTTTTGACGCATTTTTTTTTTCCATAAATGTTCAGGTTGTGAGTACATAATAAATAGAATATGACTGTGTTGGTTTGTCGTGAATATAGGATTTACTTTCATCTCGAAGTGAGAAAACTCAAATATTTTCACTCGTGCTAAAGCGCTTGTGAAAATATAAGGCTTAAAAGAAAAAAGAGTTTGTTTCCGCTAACTCGACCGACCCAATAAAAAGTTGAACCCATGAACCAAGGTTTCTTATGCAGATAAAAAATAAAAATAAAGACATATTCCTATAGTGAGATTTGAACCCACAACCCCTGGGGTTTCCAGTGTACATTACCAAATATTGAAAAAGGGCCATAACCATGTATTATCTAGGTATTAATACCTTCTCCAGTATTTTTTATCATATTAAAAGTGTTTTTTTTCGTCAGCAAAAATAAGGTCATTAATAATAAAAAATAAAAAAATAAAAAAATAAAGTTTTGCCTACCTACCTACCCTATTTGTTTTGATGCCGTTAGTGGAAACAAACCATTTTTTTTTTTTGGCCTAAGTTTGACACTTCTCGATGAAAATAAATCCTATATTTACTCAAAACAAACAAATATCCTCTATATATTAAAGGGCTAACATCTCAATGAAACTATTAACAGTGTTATTATTCGTGCTAACAGAAATACACAGTACCTCTTTGTCGTGCTTTTCTCGACTTCTTGCCTTCATCAAACCATCCTGAAATAATAAATAAAAAGCGATTTTTTTCCAGGTGGATTTCATTTTCAATAGAAATGAGTAAATGTACAGTTTTAATTTTGTGTTTTACTCTCACATTCACTGGTGTACAAAGGAAGAAGCCACAAAATGTACAACTCCCGCCATCCGTAAGAATCAACACTTCCTTACAAGTCACACTTCCAGTGAGAGTCACACCCACAGCGGTGGTAGGCAAGAAGGTTTACAATGCAACGTTGTTAATCCCTTGGCCACGGAAGCGCTCATATTTACAAAATGAGGTTTTAAAGTTTAAAGGAAAAAACAAGTGTGTATGTATAATTTAGTTTTATATTTCAGTCACTCAAATGGAAAAGCATTAGAATTGAAACAAGGATGGTAAGGTTTTTCGATCTGGGACATTATGTGGTTGGTTTTAAGGTCTGGAACTACATTTTAAGCAAAAATTCAGCATGAAGCCCCTCACAGTCCCTAACTGCAAAATCTTAGCATAGTTCTCTTAAATTACCTTACACGACAATATAAACAAAAACATCTAATCCATTATGCAGATCTCACCAAGAATTTCTTCATTTTCTTTTTCTTCTTCCTTCTGTCCTGCTGTGGCCTGTTTCTCCTTCTCCCGTTGTTTTTCTCTCTCTTGCTCCTGTTTCCTCAGCAGTTCTGTCGCTATCTCCTTCATCTCCTGCTCCCTTTTTCTCTGATCCACCTCCATCTTCTTTTTCTGTTTTTTTGTCATCTTTTGTTGGTTCTGAGAGTAAATAAAAGGCTTCGGTTTAAAATCAAAAGTGTAGAAAATGTTACACTGGGCCAGAGGACAAGAGAAGCTTTAATACAAGAGTTCCTTGATAATATGGCTTTCATGAAAAGAGTTTAGTAAACTATTTCAAACAAGCTTTCAGGACATTTTTTTCTAAGAATTGTGAAGACTCTCTAGCCTGGTCATTTTGTTAAAAAAAAAGCGTGATAACTGTCTGATTTGTGAAAAAGTATTGAAAGATTGTTAAAAGCAATATTGCTCAATACATGCATACATTGTTTTTGTCGGGGGAGGACACTATAAAACAAATGTACAATTATTCAGCATAATATGTTACATTTTAGATAAATTTTCAAATGTATCCAAAACAAAACAATATTGAGTAAGTTAGATTGGGAAAATGTTGTTTACCAAAAAAAAACATCAAAAAAAATATTTTAAATTGCGAAAAAAATCACCCACAATTGTGAAAAAAATTACCAATTTTGAATTGTGAAGTAGCCAAATTTCAGCCAGTGTTTTAGAAGGAAAAAAAGCCCTGTCTTTTATCAAGTTTAAATCATTATATTGACAGCACTATAAAACTGAGAATTGAGCTCATTGCTACAAGTATACGCGGAGGTCATATGATTGAAAGATTTTAAAAAGCGAGGTTAAACCATAACTGCTGAGAAAATATTTGAAATAGTATTTTATGACAGCAAGATGATTTATAAAGTATTTCATAGAAACAAAATTATTGCTTTAGTTTAATAGCCGATGAATGCGGTCGGTATGTCAGGTCATTTAGACTTGTGTCATCGAGCACAAAATGAGATGGGTTTGGAAACTGTATGGGGAATAGTGGCTTAATAACTTAACAGATGCATGGACATTAATATGCATACATGAACATGTTTATAGTTTGAAGACTGTTGGATAAATATTGTCCTATAAGCATATAGTTTCGAGCGCAATCATGCATTGACGCCATTATGATCCATATTTAGATTTTTAACTTTTCGCTAAAGTGTCTCGGCAACTATTTTTCCATAACCAAGCAGTGACTTTGTATACATGCAGACAAATTAACTGTACCAAACAATATCACCATTTGATTGCCTTAACCCTTAACTCGCTAAGCACGACTATTATAGCCTTTGCATCGATTGTAAACCCCGATCAGTCTGTGAGTAACTCGCAGGCTGATCAGGGTTTACAATCGATGCAAAGGCTATAATAGTAATATAATAGGGTATAATTTATAAATTGAAAGGGTTTAAATGACAAGTTAAAATTGAAACTCGCCAATCAAGGATGCAGTCAACCGTTCTGGTTGAGATTGACTAATACTAGTAAAAACATTAACGTTATACAGAAAACTTCTTGAATTTGCATAACCAACAAAGAAGTTGCAGACTGACTTTTATTGATCTGCCCATGTGCAACAGTCTGTACTGCTCTAGGTCACTGTCAAAGAGTTTTTGTATTTTTTTTCTCGCATTTTTCGGGGGAAAAGGGAGACAAATATGTAAGTTTCCGCCGGCGAAGGCGAACGTGTTGATGTTAAATTTTTGTGTTTAGCTGTTTCTCAAACAATTTATCATACTTATATATTGGGTAGCACAGCTCATTTACATTGAGTGGCCTTGACTTTACGGGCCATCAAAGGTCAAACTTGTTTGTGTCTGGCTTTGTTTCACAGGAAGTGCATGCACTAGATTAACTAAACTTGAATCAGTTAGAGTGGTTTCACACATGACCTTGAGTTTTACGGTCATTAACTTTGTCAAAAGGTACCAGATCCTCTCATTTTCAAGGGGCAAATAACTCGGTCAATTATACTTCTTTGCATTTAGCTCTTGTTCTCTTATTTCTTCTGAGGGCTGGTGTGGCGCAGGGTTTACAATGTCCAGCTGCTGATCAGTCATTTCCCCAAAACACCCCTTTGTCACATAAATGGAATGGTCTTAATTCAAAGAAAGAACAGTCCATTATATATATGTAGTGGATTAAGGGTTAAAATTATGTTGATAAAAACAATAATCCTACATCTGCTAGAGTTGATGTTTATTTTATTAAATATCAATCTAAGTGCACCTGTACTGGTGTCGATGACCTCCCAGACTCTGTAGTGTCCGTTGTCCTGTTTTCTTTATTCTCATGGCCAGTGTTTCTGTTTTGTTCTGGATTTATAACAAATATAAAGTTAAATCAGAAACAATTTTTTGGTAAATCCCTAATACGAGGGGCATCCAGAAAGGCTGGCAAGGTAAAATAAAACATAACATGTTTATGGACAAATATTCTATTTAAGTCCTTCAAAGTATTCGCCCTTAACAGTATACAATTATCCATGACCGGAAAGCCGTACAGTAGTCTCCCATTGGTATACCCTTCAGACACCTATGTACCGTACTGCCAACGACGCTTCTTGAGTTATAACGACATCCAGCGAGCATCTTTTTCAGCTTGGGAAACAGAAAAAAGTCACATGGACTAAGATCCGACGAGTAGGGTGGGTGTTGAATCTATATAACATGTTATAACACTATAGCACCTGTATGGGAAGATGCATTGTCATGTATGAGATGTATGCCCTTTAAACCAGTCCTTAGACAAAGTTTAACAGTGATTTTTCACTGATTTTAAGACCTTGTCCCTAATAACTTTCTTGTAACAGATTTTCCTGCAGCACTAGCTATCTGCACAATTGGACCCTTTGAGTTGAAGAAAATAGTGTAGAGAACATTCTTCGCACTTTTTTGTCTTTTGGCAAGTATGGGTTTCTTGCTCTTTTCTCAGCCATTGTTTATTATTAATCCGTCGTTGAGGACAAAATAATATATCCATGTCTCATCACCTGTTATGAGCTCATTTAACCTCCTTTCATTGGCAGTTCCATATTTTTTCAAGAGTTCTTTACAGCATTTCGCTCGTTGTGCCCTTTGCTCTTTGGTCAATGGATGGGGTACCCACCGTACACATACCTTGTTTAATTTTAAACGCTTCGTTAAATTCTCATGAACACTTCACGTTGATATGCCCACTGATGCAGCTATCTCAGAAACAGTATACAGTTATCACATGTGTGTTTGGAGAACAGTCAAAACTGTTTTCCCGAGGTGGAGGGGATGGCAGTGTGAACTGTTCACACTGACATCCCCTGACACCAAGGGAAAACAGTTTTGACTGTTCCCCAAACACACATGTGATAACTGTTTTATTACCTAATTAATGTTACTGCACGAAACAGTGAAAATGAAAATTTGTTTTATAATGGGAACCTATGGTGAAAAAAACAACATGACGTCACGCAAACGAAATTCCAGCACGTGAGGGAAACAGTCGAAACTAAAGCCCGGTAACAGTTCGTTTTCACCGGGAACAGTCTTTTCCTTAGTGAATTAGCAAGAAATGACGATATAGCATTTATATAGGAGATCAGGTAATAATATATCTTGTGTCTTCCTTCACCAAAGCCTCGACAGCTGCAATGTTTCTTGAGGAAAATGAAGTCTTTGGTCTTTCGACACGGTCACAATCTTTGAGTTGGGTTTTCCCTCTTTAAACATGTTTAACCACCTGTAAACTGAGGCTTTTGAAACAAAAGAATGCCCATAAATGCGTTTAACTTCACGAATGATTTGTTTCCCGGATATATTTAAAGAGCAATGCAATTTTATATAAGTCCTAATTTCCGCTTTTTCCACTGGTTTCATATTTACTACAGAAAATGGTCAGTGTATATGAGTTAGCTCTATTCAAAACCGCATAACACTATAATCCCTAGACGAATTGTGATAACATTTTCCGCATTCACTGTTATTGAAATTACCTACAAAAGCACGTAAAAATCATGCATGTATCCGACTTAATTTCTTCAGAATCGCATCAGTCTCAAAACCTTTAGAATGCCCCTCGTATGACTCCTCTGAAAGAATATAATATTGTTTTGCACTCATCACGACTCATTTTAGGTATCGTAATGTATGGCGTTTCATGTCTCGATAACACAATACGGTTATGTTGAGGCTTTGCTTGAAAGTCTCATCCAAAAGACTGGAGGAGAGAGTGATGAATCTCACGACCCTGGGATACAAGCCAGTCCTCTCTTTCTAATTGGCAACAACATCGTTAACTGACAATATAATACTAATCTTAGGGAGAACAAACCTGTATTTGAAGTACCAGTTTTCATTTCATTTGTGAATGTCTGCTTGGCTTTTTGTTGCTGCTGTTGTTGCTGCTGCTGCTCTTGTTTCTGCTGTTGCTGCTGCTGTTGGGCTTTATTTTCTTTCTGTCTCTCTGCAAAATTAGCTTCATTTGTTAACATATTGGGTATAACTCCTGACCCCTGAGGAACACAAATTTAAGTGATTGTTCTATAATGATACACATTTAAACATGCAGCACAGAATAAAACCCACTGAAGCTAAATTTGAACTTTCCATCACCCTTTTGGACAATTTTGAGGCCAAAAAAAAATGAACCTGTGTGTGATCTTGACCTTTATATAATAGTGTGGTCATGTGACTACTGTCATGTGTATATACTGAAACTTTGATGAAGAAAAATGTTAAGTTTTTGTGATGCTAATCAACGATGACACATGACAAAAAAATATATAATCCCGAACACTTCCCCACAATGCAGGCAAAAAAAGAATAAAAAAATTAAAATAGTAACACACCCCTCTGTCTTTGGCGCTTCTCCTTCTTCCGTTGCTGCTTCTTGCTGGGCTCGTGTTGGGTGAACGCAGGCCTCTGATACCCAGGATATGTGCTGGAGGAAGTCTGTGCTGTATGTCCCCAAGTCTGTCATAAGTAATTGATAAATTTGTTTACAATATTCAAACTGATTTAATTACATGTTTTATGTAACATTGTTTGTCATTTTTAGCATGTTTTAGGCTATGTATAACCGCTGAAGTGGTGGAGGCAGACTACCCACTTTTTCCTGCCTAGAACCAGTACTGTATACCTCTCGCCATCCGTAAGAGTCAACATTTTCTCACAAGCTCCCAGGAGGATTCAAACCCGCAGCGATGAGATTTCAAATGCAGCATCTTTATCCTCTCGACCACGGAGGAATTTTATGTAGCGGTAAGCCAAAGAAGAAAGTACACAACTCGGTTAGGGCAGATTTGCTAGTTGACGTACAACTATAATGTATATGAACTTTTTAGATGGGTGCTCCATGGAGTATGTGTCTGGGCCTTGTCCCAGGATAGTGAACCCTGCCTATGAAAGTGTCCTTGACCTAGAGGTCTGACCACAGACTATGTATTAGTTAGAGGCTATGAAGTGAAATTGTAACAATTAAGAAACCCTAAGGGAAAGAGTGCAGCGACTGACCGGAGTTTCTTAATTGTTAAAATTTCACTTCTTAGCCTCTGACTTAGTGTTTGCCCTACTTTTTCCCCGCCCTTCTACGAAACCACGCCTCTTAACACGTTCGCGCTTCTACTAAATCCGCCTCCTTGTGTCAAAACAAGCGCATGCCATTTAGTAAGCGATTACTTAATGATTAAATGGTTAAAATTGGTGATCGTTAGAAATTTACACGAATAAGTTCGCCATTTTTTTAAAATTCCTCACCGTCTGATTGGAGGAAAAAGTAGGGCAAACACTAATGTTAGTAAGTGTAAATATGCAAAGTTTGATGACGAAATGAAAGGGAAAGTTTTTGTAGACAAAATATGACTTTAAACTGGATTATGACCTTCACATATTGGCTTGGTCACATGACTTTTTTCATAATGTGGGTATATTGAATTGATCTGAATTGTCATTTTGCTGGCTCACCAACAATGAGGGGGAAGATGGATAAGAATCTGGGAATGCAGCCTTACTCTTACTGTCAAATATGGTTCTTTAACATGCTTGGAGAATAGACTACAATACACGGGACCTCTCGGTTTATGTCCCCATCCGGTGGATAAGACTAAAGTTCTTGCCAAGGACAGAATAAAATTTTACACGTTGTTAGATTCAAAATTTGTATAAGGAACATTGTAATGCAGTTTGGTGAAAATCTTTCAAGAAAGAAGCAAGTTGTAGCCGAGTCCGGACATGACCTATATTTCGTCAAAAGTAGGTCACAATGACCTGAAATTTTGAACATCATGTAAGATGCATATAAGGAACATTCTGGTAAAGATTGGTGAAAATCCTGCATGAAAGAAACAAGATACGCATGTCCTAGCGGAGACCGCGCCTGACATATATTTCTACCAAAGTAGGTCACAGAGACCATACATGTTGATGTTAGATGCGTATGGGAAAATCCTGCATATACAACGCACGTCATAGCTGAAAATCAGACAAGGCATATAATTATTTCGTCGAAAGTAGATCCCAGCAACCCGAAATTTTGCACATTTTATGAATTGTGTAATTGTGTACTTTTCAAAGATTTTAATCCATTTTCAAGGACGACTGGAAATTCAAGGCGTTTTAAGACACCACCTAAAATTCAAGTACAGTGCCAATCTTGCTACATCCGGGAGAAATGCGATAATGAAATTTTGAATAAATAAACTAAATCAAACTGAATAAAGCTATTGACTGGGAACCACAGACATAGGTATGCAAGATAGGGAAATGCGGGCATGTGTAACATTACATATTATTATACCTCACGTTTACACGCCTGTATAAATTTCTTAGCGTGAAGCAATTTTTACTGTTCACTGGTAAACAATTTTTACTATCACACGATTGTGACGTCACTTGAAATATAACAAGAGGTCAATGACCTTGAAGCTCTACCGATAGGTTTTTGATAGCTAGATCAGCATTCCTGTGAAGTTTCATGAAATTCCGTCAAGTAGTTTCAGAGGAGTAGTCGCTAAAAATTTTCATTATATAACTCTATGAAAACAGATGGCTGCTGGCAGCTATGTTTAACGTCAAATCAAAATAATTTTTGACAAGGATCAACATCATTATCATTTTAGAAAAAGTCCCGTATCAATATCACTTATAGTTTTCAAGAAGTAGTCACTAAAATCTTATTTTCTAAAATTCTATTTTTAGCTGTGGCGGACATCTTGAATTTCTGGCCAACCTGAAATTTTGCTAGGATCAATTAGACATCAAGAGCAACATTCCTGTAAAGTTTCATGAAAATCCGCTAAGTAGTTTCAGAGGAGTAGTCGCTACAAGTTTTTACTATATAACTCTATGTTAACAAAGATGGCCACTGGCAGCCATGTTTAACGTTGAATCAAAACGATTTTTGACAAGGACCAACATCATGTCATGCTGATCATTTTAGAAAAAGTCTCATATCAATATCACTTATAGTTTTCAAGTAGTCGCTACAAACTTGTATTTTAAAAATCTATTTTTAGCTTTGGCCGCCCACTTGGATTTCACATCAACATGAAGTTTTGCTAGGATCAATTAGACTTCATGGGCAACATTTCTGTAAAGTTTCATGAATATCCATCCAGTAGTTTCAGAGGAGTAGTCGCTACAAATAAAAGTTTACAGACGGACAGACAGACGGGCGGACAGACGACAGACGCCGCACCATGGCATAAGCAATCAGTCGAGCTAAAAATGGGTACTGGGTTTTTCCAATTACGACATGCTTTGTGCAATTGGAAATAGGTGGACGCTTATTAAAATACAGTTGAAGTAGTTGAAGTAACTTCAACTCAGCTTCGCCTCATTTGTTAAAATGATCATATATTGTTAAATGTTTATATTGTTAAAGTGGACTAAACTATTATTTAACTTCAAGATCTGTGTTACGGATGAAATAAATGTTGATATTTTTGTAATATTTATGTCGATGATAAATACGTTGTTTATATTGTTAAAATGTTGGAATAATGTCTAAAAAAGGAGTAAAAGATATTAATCTTGTTATTTGTAACTTTAAATCAAAACTGGAACAAAAACGTAAATTAAAAAAATATTGGGATTTTTCCCTCTCATATATTCCAATTTTAATCCAAACGTTTTTTGTTCGGTATAATAAAATATATATTGCATCCCAGTGAGGGTGACAGTGGATATTGTCAACCTGAGGAAAATAATGCCAATCTAGGCGAAGGTTGACATTATTTTCCTCAAGTTGACAATATCCACTGTCACCCTCACTGGGATGCAATATTTATATAATGTCTCGACACAGACAGAAGTTAATCAGTTAAATGAGCAATAAGCCCTACCTGTGCCCTGGTGAAACATGGTCGGCCACTGCTGAAGAAGTAATGTTCATCATCAGAGCTATCTGACTGGTAGTAGTAGCAGTCTTCATCGCTGTCATTATCCTCAGTAAACACAAACGGAAATCCTCCGCCGAAACCATGTCCGAAAAAGCTGCTGAAGAACATATCTGCAAAATAATATTTGACATATGTACTTTAACATTCGTCAATATGTGTCAAACAAGAGGCCCAAGAGGGCCTGTAGACGCTCTGCTTGTATGATATGATTCAAAAACATAAACATGATAGAGGTCAACCCAAGAAACATGTATCCTATATTATAACTCATGTAAACTTTGGGTTATCATGGCGACAATAATGACAAGAGGCCCAAGAGGGCCTGTGGACGCTCTACTGGCTAACATGGCTCTTATAACATCAATGAAGTGAGTGACTGCCATTTACGTTTTTTTGAAAGTTTCGGGCAAAAAACAGCTTTTTAACTAAATCAAAGGCCATAACTAAAGAATCTGGTAAAGTTTGGTAAAGATCAGATGAAAAATGAAGGCCCAACCGTATCAACGAGGCAACATATAGCATGTTTAACTAAATCAAGAACACCTCTGTTACTGGTCCGACTGGTCGAACAAAGAGCTAAAAAAAAAAAAAAAAAAAAAAAATTGCAAAAAAAAAAAAAAAAGTTGCAAAACATTTCAAAAAAAAGAGAAGATATTTCAAAAAACATTTCAATAAAATCAAAAAAAAAAAAATTCAAAAAAAAAAAATCTCTATACATGTCTATGTAAAACATGTGACCCGAGGGTTACCATTTGAACAAACTTGGTAAAGGACCATAAACTTACAGCAAATGCAAAATATTAAACCTCTGGCTCTTGCAGTTCCAGAAAAGAAGATTTTTTTCAGTTTTTCCCTATACAAGCATTTATGTAAAACTGTGACCCCCGGGGCGGGGCCAGATGTGACCCCAGGGTCCCCATTTGAACAAAATTGGTAAAGGACCATAAGCTTATAGCAACAGCAAAATATTAAACCTCTGGCTCTTGCAGTTTCAGAGAAGAAGATTTTTTAAGTTTTTCCCTATACATGTCTATGTAAAACATGTGACCCTTGGGGCGGGGCCAAATGTGACCCCAGGGTCACCATTTGAACAAACTTGGTAAAGGACCATAAGCTTTTAGCAAATGCAAAATATTAAACCTCTGGCTCTTGCAGTTCCAGAGAAGATTTTTTTTCTTCAGTATTTCCCTCTACAAGCATTTATGTAAAACTGTGAATCCCCGGGGCAGGGCCAGATGTGACCCCAGGGTCCCCATTTGAACAAAATAGGTAAAGGACCATAAGCTTATAGCAACACCAAAATATTAAACCTCTGGCTCTTGCAGTTTCAGAGAAGAAGATTTTTTAAGTTTTTCCCTATACATGTCCATGTAAAACATGTGACCCTTGGGGCGGGACCAAATGTGACCCCAGGGTCACTATTGTCACTATTTGAACAAACTTGGTAAAGGACCATAAGCTTATAATAAATGTAACATATCAAACCTCTGACTCTTGTAGTTGGCGAGAAGAAGATTTTAAAAAAAAAAATCCTATATAAGTCTATGTAAAACTGTGACCCTTGGGGCGGGGACAAATTTGACCCCCGGGTCACCATTTGAACAAACTTAGTAGAGGACCATAAGCTGATGATACATGTATTACATGAGAGCTCTGTGCCATGTGGTTCCAGAGAAGAAGATTTTTTTCAGTTTTTCCCTATACAAGCCTATGTAAAACTGTGACCCCCGGGGTGGGGCCAAATGTGACCCCTGGGTCACCATTTGAACAAACTTGATAGAGGACCACAAGCTTATAGCAAATGCAAAATATTAAACCTCTGGCTCTTGCAGTTTCAGAGAAGAAGATTTTTTAAGTTTTTCCCTATACATGTCTATGTAAAACATGTGACCCTTGGGGCGGGGCCAAAAGTGACCCGAGGGTCACCATTTGAACAAACTTGGTAAAGGATCATAAGCTTATAGTAAATGCAAAATATCAAACCTCTGGCTCTTGTAGTTTCCGAGAAGAAGATTTTTTAAAAAAAAATCCTATATAAGTCTATGTAAAACTGTGACCCCCGGGGCGGGGACAAATTTGACCCCAGGGTCACCATTTGAACAAACTTAGTAGAGGACCATAAGCTGATGCTACATGTAATACATGAGAGCTCTGTGCCTTGTGGTTTCAGAGAAGAAGATTTTTTAAAGTTTTTTCCTATATGTCTATATGCAAAACCTCAATATACAAATTTTGGACCCCCGGGGCACGGCCATTTTTGACCCCGGGGACTTTATTTGAACAAACTTGATAGTCTAGGCGTTGGCGATCATTTTAAAAGAAAAACTGTTGAAATCTGTCCAGCGGTTCTGGAGAAGAAGATTTTTTAAGGTTTCGACAATATATGGTAATGGCAGCCATCTTGGATGTAGCATTGACCTAATTTTAACAAATCTAAAAAGCATTCAACTAAGGATCATCCACGTGAAGTTTGGTCAAAATTAGCCAAGCGGTTTCTGAGAAGAAGTCGTTTGAAGAAAAGTTAACGGACGACAGACAGACGACAGACAGACGACAGACAGACAGACAGACGACGGACGACGGACAACACAGCATCCCATAAGCTCTGCTGGCCCTTGGCCAGTAGAGCTAAAAAACACAAACTTGATATAGGCTAACCCAAGGAACATGTATATGATATCTCACAAGAATGGAATAAGTGGTTTAGGAGATGTCGTTTCAAATTTCCATAAATTTGACCTAGTTTTAGCCATGGCGGCCATCTTGAATGACTGGCGGCTGCGAAAACATAATCTGAGTAAGACTATCCCAAATATCATTGTGCTTAAGTTTCATCAAAATCCTTCAAGCGGTTTCAGAGAAGATGTCATTTTTAACCTTTTCCTATATAACTCTATGTAAACTTTGAGTCGCCATGACGCCATTTTGATTATTCGACGGTAACGAAAAACACAAAACTTGATAGAGGCCAAACCAAGGAACATGTAAATGATATTTCAGTAGAATGGAATAAGTGGTTTCGGAGATGTCGTTTGAAATTTCCTTTAATTTGACCTAGTTTTAGCCATGGCGGCCATCTTGGATGACTGGCGGCAGCGAAAAATACAAATCTGAGAGGGACTATCCCAAATATCATTGTGATTAAGTTTTATCAAAATCCTTCAAGCGGTTTCAGAGAAGTCATTTTTAACTTTTTCCTATATAACCCTATGTAAACTTTGAGTCGCCGTGGCGGCCATTTTGATTAATCGACGATAACGAAAAACACAAACTTGATAGAGGCCAACCCAAGGAACATGTATATGATATTTCAGTAGAATTGAATAAGTGGTTTCGGAGGAGATGTCGTTTAAAATTTCCTTAAATTTGACCTAGTTTTAGCCATGGCGGCCATCTTGGATATCTGGCGGCCACGAAAAATATAAATCTGAGAGGGGCCCTCCCAAGCAACATTGTGATGAAGTTTCATCAAAATCCTTCAAGCGGTTTCAGAGGAGATGTCAATTTTATAAAATTGCTAACAGGCAGACAGACGGACGACGGACGAAAAGTGATCGCATAAGCCCTCCTGGCCTTTGGCCAATAGAGCTAAAAATGACATCATTTTTGCACAATGTGCAATAGATTCTTTAGTCTGAGATAAAAAATAGTTTGAAGTACTGTAGTTCATTCAATTCTCATCGTAAAGAATAGGATGAGAAATGGTGTCTTGCCTAATGACACTCTGGAAAGACCCAGTGGCCCCAGCGAGGCTCTCATCTATCATCTTTGGATACCATTGATCAATTACAATCCAAGCAAAGATAAATTGCATATATAGTTCTCTAGCATGAAGTACAACTAAATAACAATTTCACTTCAAAAATGTACAATTCATGAAAAATGTGTTATCATACTGCAGCAGGTTCAACCTCTGGTGAATTATCCCCACATCGCCTCACAAAATATCCAATTAAACAGTATATAAATAGTCCAATTATGATCTATATGCATCAAACACAATGTTAAGATTTTTAGAAAGAAATGCTTACCTTCAAACATCCGTCTGAACAGATCGGACTGAAATAAAACAGTTATGAAAATTAAAACAACTAAGAATCAGACATTTATATAGAGAACAAATTAACGAAAGCACACACAAAATATTTATGTGGAATTAAAGTTTGAGTAATAGATTATAAAGACTACTAATTAATGGCAAATCTACCAAGATGAAAATGACTCTGAAAGGTACTGGACACACAAGACAAGACCACCCTGACATCATGTACATCAATGCCACCCATGACACTGGGACCTCAGTCAGGTACTAGACACACAAGACAAGACCACCCTAACATCATGTACATCAATGCCACCCATGACACTGGAACCTCAGTCAGGTACTAGACACACAAGACAAGACCACCCTAACATCATGTTACTCAATGCCACCCATGACACTGGGACCTCAGTCAGGTACTAGACACACAAGACAAAACCACCCTGACATCATGTACATCAACGCCACCCATGACACTGGGACCCTCAGTCAGGTACTAGACACACAAGACAAGACAACCCTGACATCATGTACATCAATGCCACCCATGACACTGGGACCTAAGTCAGGTACTAGACAAACAACTCACCCTGACATCATGTACATCAATGCCACCCATGACACTGGGACCTCAGTCAGGTACTAGACACACATTACCACCCTGACATCATGTACATCAACGCCACCCGTGACACTGGGACCTCAGTCAGGTACTAGACACACAAGACCACCCTGACATCATGTACATCAATGCCACCCATGGCACTGGGTCCCTCAGTCAGGTAATCACACAAGACAAGGCCACCCTGACACCATGTACATCAATGCCACCCATGGCACTGGGTCCCTCAGTCTGGTACTAGACACACAAGACAAGATCACCCTGACACCATGTACATCAATGCCACCCATGGCACTGGGTCCCTCAGTCTGGTACTAGACACACAAGACAAGATCACCATGACATCATGTACATCAATGCCACCCATGGCACTGGGTCCCTCAGTCAGGTAATCACACAAGACAAGACCACCCTGACACCATGTACATCAATGCCACCCATGGCACTGGGTCCCTCAGTCAGGTACTAGACACTCAAGACAAGATCACCATGACATCATGTACATCAATGCCACCCATGGTACTTGGTCCCTCAATCAGGTACTAGACACACAAGACAAGACCACCCTGACATCATGTACATCAGTGCCACCAGTGGCACTGTGTCCCTCAATCAGGTACTAGACACACAAGACAAAAATGTAGACTCACCTTGACATCATGTACATCAATGCCACCCATGACACTTGGTCCCTCAGTCAGGAACAAGACACACAAGAGAAGAATGTACTCACCCTGACATCATGTACATCAATGCCACCCATGGCACTCGGTCCCACAGTCAGGTACTAAACACACGAGACTCACTTTGACATCATGTACATCAATGCCACCCATGGCACTCGGTCCCACAGTCAGGTACTAAACACACGAGACTCACTTTGACATCATGTACATCAATGCCACCCATGGCACTCGGTCCCACAGTCAGGTACTAAACACACGAGACTCACTTTGACATCATGTACATCAATGCCACCCATGGCACTCGGTCCCACAGTCAGGTACTAAACACACGAGACTCACTCTGACATCATGTACATCAATGCCAACCATGGCACTCGGTCCCACAGTCAGGTACTAAACACACGAGACTCACTTTGACATCATGTACATCAATGCCACCCATGGCACTCGGTCCCACAGTCAGGTACTAAACACACGAGACTCACTTTGACATCATGTACATCAATGCCACCCATGGCACTCGGTCCCACAGTCAGGTACTAAACACACGAGACTCACTTTGACATCATGTACATCAATGCCACCCATGGCACACGGTCCCACAGTCAGGTACTAAACACACGAGACTCACTCTGATACATGTACATCAATGCCAACCATGGCACTCGGTCCCACAGTCAGGTACTAAACACACGAGACTCACTCTGACATCATGTACATCAATGCCATCCATGGCACTCGGTCCCACAGTCAGGTACTAAACACACGAGACTCACTTTGACATCATGTACATCAATGCCACCCATGGCACTCGGTCCCACAGTCAGGTACTAAACACACGAGACTCACTCTGACATCATGTACATCAATGCCAACCATGGCACTCGGTCCCACAGTCAGGTACTAAACACACGAGACTCACTCTGACATCATGTACATCAATGCCATCCATGGCACTCGGTCCCACAGTCAGGTACTAAATACACGAGACTCACTCTGACATCATGTACATCAATGCCAACCATGGCACTCGGTCCCACAGTCAGGTACTAAACACACGAGACTCACTCTGACATCATGTACATCAATGCCAACCATGGCACTCGGTCCCACAGTCAGGTACTAAACACACGAGACTCACTCTGACATCATGTACATCAATGCCAACCATGGCACTCGGTCCCACAGTCAGGTACTAAACACACGAGACTCACTCTGACATCATGTACATCAATGCCATCCATGGCACTCGGTCCTACAGTCAGGTACTAAACACACGAGACTCACTCTGACATCATGTACATCAATGCCAACCATGGCACTCGGTCCCACAGTCAGGTACTAAACACACGAGACTCACTTTGACATCATGTACATCAATGCCACCCATGGCACTCGGTCCCACAGTCAGGTACTAAACACACGAGACTCACTTTGACATCATGTACATCAATGCCACCCATGGCACTCGGTCCCACAGTCAGGTACTAAACACACGAGACTCACTCTGACATCATGTACATCAATGCCAACCATGGCACTCGGTCCCACAGTCAGGTACTAAACACACGAGACTCACTCTGACATCATGTACATCAATGCCATCCATGGCACTCGGTCCCACAGTCAGGTACTAAACACACGAGACTCACTCTGACATCATGTACATCAATGCCAACCATGGCACTCGGTCCCACAGTCAGGTACTAAACACACGAGACTCACTCTGACATCATGTACATCAATGCCACCCATGGCACTCGGTCCCACAGTCAGGTACTAAACACACGAGACTCACTTTGACATCATGTACATCAATGCCACCCATGGCACTCGGTCCCACAGTCAGGTACTAAACACACGAGACTCACTTTGACATCATGTACATCAATGCCACCCATGGCACTCGGTCCCACAGTCAGGTACTAAACACACGAGACTCACTCTGACATCATGTACATCAATGCCAACCATGGCACTCGGTCCCACAGTCAGGTACTAAACACACGAGACTCACTCTGACATCATGTACATCAATGCCATCCATGGCACTCGGTCCCACAGTCAGGTACTAAACACACGAGACTCACTCTGACATCATGTACATCAATGCCAACCATGGCACTCGGTCCCACAGTCAGGTACTAAACACACGAGACTCACTCTGACATCATGTACATCAATGCCACCCATGGCACTCGGTCCCACAGTCAGGTACTAAACACACGAGACTCACTTTGACATCATGTACATCAATGCCACCCATGGCACTCGGTCCCACAGTCAGGTACTAAACACACGAGACTCACTCTGACATCATGTACATCAATGCCAACCATGGCACTCGGTCCCACAGTCAGGTACTAAACACACGAGACTCACTTTGACATCATGTACATCAATGCCACCCATGGCACTCGGTCCCACAGTCAGGTACTAAACACACGAGACTCACTCTGACATCATGTACATCAATGCCAACCATGGCACTCGGTCCCACAGTCAGGTACTAAACACACGAGACTCACTTTGACATCATGTACATCAATGCCACCCATGGCACTCGGTCCCACAGTCAGGTACTAAACACACGAGACTCACTTTGACATCATGTACATCAATGCCACCCATGGCACTCGGTCCCACAGTCAGGTACTAAACACACGAGACTCACTTTGACATCATGTACATCAATGCCACCCATGGTACTGGGTCCCTCAGTCAGGTACTAGACACACAAGACAAGACCACCCTGACATCATGTACATCAATGCCAACCTTGACAATGGGTCCCTCAGTCAAGTATCATGATACTGCGTCCCTCAGTAGGTACTAGACACACAAGACAAGACCACCCTGACATCATGTACATCAATGCCACCCATGACACTGGGTCCATCAGTCAGGTACTAGACACACAAGACAAGACCACCCTGACATCATGTACATCAATGCCACCCATGACACTGGGTCCATCAGTCAGGTACTAGACACACAAGACAAGACCACCCTGACAGCATGTACATCAATGCCACCCATGACACTGGGACCCTCAGTCAGGTACTAGACACACAAGACAAGACCACCCTGACAGCATGTACATCAATGCCACCCATGACACTGGGTCCATCAGTCAGGTACTAGACACACAAGACAAGACCACCCTGACAGCATGTACATCAATGCCACCCATGACACTGGGACCCTCAGTCAGGTACTAGACACACAAGACAGGACCACCCTGATATCATGTACATCAATGACACTGGGTCCCTCAGTCAAGTACTAGACACACAAGACAAGACCACCCTGACATCATGTACATCAATGCCACCCATGACACTGGGTCCCTCAGTCAAGTATTAGACACACAAGACAAGACCACCCTGAAATAATGTACATCAATGTCATTCATGGCACTGTTTCCCTCATTCAGGTACTAGACACACAAGACTCACCCTGACATCATGTACATCAATGCCACCCATGGCACTGGGTCCCTCAGTCAGGTATTTGTATGCATAACTGATCTCTTGAAACTTGCCCTTGGCATCATCACTGCCATTCTGCAAAGAAATGTGAAATAATTGTAAATTCTCCAAAGGGCAATCATTGTTTTAACAATCTCAGAAACTCAATTGGTCTATCACAAAAACATATTTGGCCAAATTTATATCACACATAAATGGATGGAATGTTTAAAGGGCTTTTGGTGTTTTTATCTTCATTCAATGGAAAAATTGCCTAATAACACAGCAAATATGTGGCACTATGTTGCATTATGTTGCATTATGTGGCATTATGTGGCACTATGTGGCACTATGTGGCATTATGTGGCACTATGTGGCACTATGTGGCATTATGTGGCACTATGTGGCATTATGTGGCACGATGTGGCACGATGTGGCACTATGTGGCATTATGTGGTACTATGTTGCATTATGAGGAAATTGCAGTTATTTTCAAATTTAACGAATATAAAAATAACAGATGTTGCATAAATTTATTTTCGAACAAAAATTTGACAGATGCACAAGACTTCGTTGAGTTTTCAATTTTGGAACACTAATATTCAACAACCATATATGCATTTACTTTACACAATAAAATGTGAAGCACTTTTTTTAATGCACTTTGGAGTAATATTAAGAGAATATCATTGATATCGTGTAATTTTAAGTATCTGAAATTGTGTTTTACAAAATGAAAAGAGTTAAACATCTAAATGTTCGAATGTCACTTGTTTTCTCGTTTGAATGTCAGTTTTTCGCATTTTAGAAAATGTTAATTTCAACTAATTATGGGGGACACTGTAATACTGAAGGTAGTCTTCACAAGCAACCAAATCAAATTAAAGTTTTAAAAAAAATTGAGACATAAAACCAATAATACTATCTCCTTTTAGAGATTTTTTTAAAGATTTTCATGTGTAAATCTATGTAAAATTGTGACCCTGTGGGGTCTGACGAAATGTTGACCCCTGGGTCATGGTTGGTACAACTTTGGTAAACTAACATTATAATGAATCTACATACATCATATCAGAACAATAGGCCTTGTACTTTCGAGAATGTTTGTTTAAGGTTTCCCTACAGAACTCTTCAATGTAAAAATATGACTGCCTGGTGGTTGGGACAACTTGACTTCAGGATCATTATTTGTACAACTTTGGTTATGTACCATGAGATCATGCCTGGTGGTTGGGACAACTTGACTTCAGGATCATTGTTTGTACAACTTTGGTTAGATATCATGAGATCATGCCTGGTGGTTGGGACAACTTGACTTCAGGATCATTGTTTGTGCAACTTTGGTTAGATATCATGAGATCATGCCTGGTGGTTGGGACAACTTGACTTCAGGATCATTGTTTGTGCAACTTTGGTTATGTACCATGAGATCATGCCTGGTGGTTGGGACAACTTGACTTCAGGATCATTATTTGTACAACTTTGGTGAGTGCATCTTTTATGTGCAAAGTTGACACGACTGATAAATACAATGAATAAATTCGAAACAAATACGTATTTCAAACTTTTAATGCATTTAAGTTTTGTTCCTTTTTGTTGTCCGAAAGTCACAGTTTTCCTACCGACATAAATACTCATAATCCTTGGCCATGTATGTATCTTTTAACAAGGCGGCACTAATAATGGATTTATGACCCGGAATTCTTTAACATTTTTTCTGATTATTTCTGACTAAAGAACCCATTAATGTAATAATAAACAGCAGAATAGTAAAATTTGTTACACAGAAAGACTAATTAAAAACATAATTATAATTTCCAGTATAATAATTACTAATTGAATGTTTTGTTCAGTCGCTGCGAAGCCGGTAATAGGAACCGCCATATAACTGTCGTGACCAAGTATACATAATCCGGGCATTCAAATTTTCCCATATCCGCTTTTCCAAAACAAAACAAGTCTTCTGCTTTGATTTTTTCTAAAGTTATTGAATAAGTATGCATTAAAATGACTGCAATTAGAAAATAATTCTCGACAAGGATCAACGTCATGCCATACTGATAATTTTAGGAAAAGACGCATATCAATATCACTTATAGTTTTCAAGAAGTAGTCGCTACAAACAAGTTTTTACTAGATAACTCTATGTAAACAAAGATGGCCACTGACAGCCATGTTTAACATAGAATCAAAAAGATTTTCGAGAAGGACCAACATCATATCATGCTGATCATTTTAGAAAAAGTCCCATATCAATACTACTTACAGTTTTCAAGAAGTAGTCTCTACAAATTTGTAAAATTTATTTTTAGCCGTGGCGGCCATCTTGAATTTCCGGCCAACCTGAAATTTTTCTAGGATCAATTAGACATCAAGAGCAACATTCCTGTGAAGTTTCATGAAAATACGTCAAGTAGTTTCAGAGGAATAGTCGCTACAAGTTTTCATTATATAACTCTATGTAAACAAAGATGGCCACTGGCGGCCATGTTTAACGTCGCATCAAAATAATTTTCGACAAGGGTCAACATCATTCCATACTGATCATTTTAGAAAAAGTCCCATATCAATATCACTTATAGTTTTTAAGAAGTACTAGCTACAAACTTGTTTTTTGAAAATCTGTTTTTAGCTGTGGTGGCCATCTTGAATTTCTGACCAACATGAAATGTTGCTAGGATCATTGAGACATCAAGAGCAAGATTCCTGTGAAATTTCATGGAACTCCATTGAGTAGTTTTAGAGGAGTAGACGCTACAAGTTTTTACTAAATAACTCTATATAAACAAAGATGGCCACTGGCAGCCATGTTTAACGTCGAATCAAAACGATTTTCGACAAGGATCAGTAGAGCTAAAAATATAGATACGTTTTCAAAAAAAATAAAAATGATAATGTTTTTTCTTTTATTAAAGACATTTTCTATAGTTTTTTCTGCATAACAGCTTTTCTTTAAACTTTTTGTACTGTAAGTCTGTTATATGTATAGACAGAAAAGGCAAAAATAATGGTAGGTCACAATGACTGTTAAAATTAAAAAAAAAAATTGTAATGCCACCGTCATGTCAATCTGTCCAAAAAGTTGAACAAGTCCATGAAATAGCTAAATAAGACATTTTTGAAGTCTAATAATTTATTCATTGGTCACAATTCTGCTAAAATTGTATTAAAGTAAAGAACATTTAAGTACAATAACATTTAAAGCTCATCTTTATGTAAAACCTATATTTTTTTACAAAATCTGTGGAGACCATTACCACAATTTATGCACAAATTAGCCCATAATGATACAATTTCCTTTTTTTTTTGTATGTTCCCAATAATAGTATTTGTTTAAACTTTCTAAGCACATAGTTTAACATATATAAAAACAAAAGTGCAATAAACAAGAGGCCCAAGAGGGCCTTTGGACGCTCTACTGACTAACACGGCTCTTCACATCAATGAAGCGAGTGACTGCCATTAACGTTTTTTTGAAAGTTTCGGGCAAAAAAACAGCTTTTTAACTAAATCAAGGGCCATAACTAAAGAATCTGGTAAAGTTTGGTAAAGGTCAGATGAAAAATGAAGGCCCTACCGTATTAACGATGCAAAATATAGCATTTTTAACTAAATCAAGAGCCATAACACCTCTGTTACTGGTCCGACTGGTCCAACATAGAGCTAAAAAAAAAAACATAAATAAGAAAAAAATAATAATAATAATCAAAAAAAAAAATAAAAAAAAAAAATAAAAAAATAATAATAATTCAAAAAAAAAAAATAAAAAAAAAAAATAATAATCAAAAAAAAAAATAATCAAAAAAAAAAAAAAGAAAAAAAAGAAATAACAAAAAATTAATGATAAAAAAAAAAAAAAATCAAAAAATCTAATTCGAAAGAAATAATATAATAATTAAAAAAAAAATATCTCAAAAAAAAAAAAATTAAAAAAAAGAATAAAAAAAAATAAATAAATAAAATTAGTAATAATACAAGAGGTCAATGACCTTGAAGCTCTACTGATTGATTTTGATTTCAGGAAGTAGTCGCTACAAACTTGTTTTTTGAAAAATTATTTTTAGCCGTGGCGGCCATCTTGAATTTCCGGCCGACCTGATATTTTGCTAGGATCAATTAGACATCAAGAGCAACATTCCTGTGAAGTTCATGAAAATCCGTCAAGAAGTTTCAGAGGAGTAGTCGCTACAAGTTTGCATTATATAATTCTATGTAAACAAAGATGGCCGCTGACAGCCATGTTTAACATCTAATCAAAATGATTTTTGACAAGGACCAACATTATGTAATGCTGATCATTTTAGAAAAAGTCCCATATCAATATCACTTATAGTTTTAAGAAGTAGTCGCTACAAACTTGCATTTTGAAAATCTATTTTTAGCCATGGCGGCCATCTTGAATTTCCGGCCGACCTGAAATTTTGCTAGGATCAATTAGACATCAAGAGCAACAGTTCTGTGAAGTTTCATGAAAATCCGTCAAGTAGTTTCAGAGGAGTAGTCGCTACAAGTTTTCATTATATAACTCTATGTAAACAAAGATGGCCACTGGCAGCCATGTTTAATGTCGAATCAAAATAATGTTCGACTCGGATAACCATCATGTCATGCTGATCATTTTAGAAAAAGTCCCATATCAATATCACTTATAGTTTTCAAGAAGTAGTCGCTACAAACTTGTATTTTGAAAATCTATTTTTAGCCATGGCGGCCATCTTGAATTTCCCGCCGACCTGAAATTTTGCTAGGATCAATTAGACATTAAGAGCAACATTCCTGTAAAGTTTCATGAAAATTCGCCAAGTAGTTTCAGAGGAGTAGTCGCTACAAGTTTTTACTATATAACTCTATGTAAACAAAGATGGCCGCTGGCAGCCACGTTTAACGTCGAATCAAAACGATTTTTGATAAGGACCAACATCATGTCATGCTGATCATTTTAGAAAAAGTCCCATATCAATATCACTTATAGTTTTCAAGAAGTAGTCGCTACAAACTTGTATTTTGAAAATTTATTTTTTGCCGTGGCGGCCATCTTGAATTTCCGGCCAACCTGAAATTTTGCTAGGATCATTTAGACATAAAGAGCAACATTCCTGTGAAGCTTCATGAAAATCCGTCAAGTAGTTTCAGAGGAGTAGTCGCTACAAGTTTTCATTATATAACTCTATGTAAACAAAGATGGCCGCTGGCAGCCATGTTTAACGTCAAATCAAAACGATTTTCGACAAGGACCAACATCATGTCATGCTGATCATTTTAGAAAAAGTCCCATATCACTATCACTTATAGTTTTCAAGAAGTAGTCGCTACAAACTTGAATTTAAAAAATCTATTTTTAGCTTTGGCGGCCATCTTGGATTTCACATCAACATGAATTTTTGCTAGGATCAACTAGACTTCATGGGCAACATTTCTGTAAAGTTTTATGAATATCCATCTAGTAGTTTCAGAGGAGTAGTCGCTACAAATAAAAGTTAACGGACAGACGGACGGACAGACGGACGGACGACGGACGCCGCACCACGGCATAAGCTCTGCTGATCTCTGATCAGTAGAGCTAATAAACAAGAGGCCCCAGAGGGCCTGTGGATGCTCTACTTGCTAAAACAGCTCATAGATTTTGAAAGAGCTAGCTAGATAAAGCTCTCTTCTCCTATAGATTTAACAAAGGAAAATACAATATAGCATTTTTCAACAAATCAAGGGCCATAACTCTGTTATTACTAACAAGATCTAGCTGGTTTTCGAAATTGTCTAAGATTTCATTGATATACCGCGCTTTGCACAACTAGACATCATACTAAGGCTTCCTGCCAAATTTCGTAGATATTCAACAAGCCGTTTAAGAGGAGTAGCGCCGACAAGAAATTTAAAATAATAAGAGGCCCAAGAGGGCCTGTGGACGCTCTACTGGCTAATATGGCTCTTATGACATCAATGAAGCAAGTGACTATCGTCTTAAAGAGGCAAATATAGCCATAACTCCGCCATTACTGGTCCGATCTGGCTGGTTTTCCAAGTTAATAAAAAAAAGGGCCATAACTCCGTCAAAAATCAGCGAACTGGAACAAAAGCGTGATATGCACAACTAGACATCTTACCAATGCTTCCTGCCAAGTTTCGTCGAAATTCAACAAGGCATTTAGGATGAGTAGCGCCGACAAGAAATTTTAAAGTAAGTGTCAAGTAATTAAAAAGATAATGATTTTTTTTTTAAAAAAAAATCAAAAAAAAATTAAAATCAATGAATAAAAAATAAAAAAATAGGGTCACCTTTTGAACGCTTGGGCCTCACGTTTATAGCAAATGCAAAGTATTAAACATCTGGCTCTTGCAGTGTCAGAGAAGAAGATTTTTTAAGTTTTTCCCAATACATGTCTATGTAAAACATGTGACCCTTGGGACGGGGCCAAATGTGACCTGTGGGTCACCATTTGAACAAACTTGGTAAAGGACCATAAGCTTATAGTAAATGCAAAATATCAAACCTCTGGCTCTTGTAGTTTCCGAGAAGATGATTTTTTAAAAAAAATCCTATAAAAGTCTATGTAAAACTGTGACCCCCGGGGCGGGGACAAATTTGACTCCAGGGTCACCATTTGAACAAACTTAGAAGAGGACCATAAGCTGATGCTACATGTAATACATGAGAGCTCTGTGCCTTGTGGTTTCAAAGAAGAAGATTTTTTAAAGTTTTTTCCTATATGAAAAACATGCAAAACCTCAATATACAAACTTGATAGTCTAGGCGTTGGCGATCATTTTAAAAGACAAACTGTTGAAATTTGTCCAGCGGTTCTGGAGAAGAAGATTTTTTAAGGTTTCGACCATATATGGTAATGGCAGCCATCTTGGATGTAGCGCTGATCTAATTTTAACAAATCTAAAAAGCATTCATCTAAGGATCATCCATGTGAAGTTTGGTCAAAATTAGCCAAGCGGTTTCTGAGGAGAAGTCGTTTGAAGAAAAGTTAACGGACGACAGACGACGGACGACAGACGACGGACGACGGACAACACACCATCCCATAAGCTCTGCTTTGGACTTTGGACCCCCGAGGCACGGCCATTTTTGACCCCGGGGACTTTATTTGAACAATCTTGATAGTCTAGGCGTTGGCGATCATTTTAAAAGAAAAACTGTTGAAATCTGTCCTGCGGTTCTGGAGAAGATTTTTTAAGGTTTCGACTATATATGGTAATGGCAGCCATTTTGGATGTAGCGCTGACCTAATTTTAACAAATCTAAAAAGCATTCATCTAAGGATCATCCATGTGAAGTTTGGTCAAAATTAGCCAAGCGGTTTCTGAGGAGAAGTCGTTTGAAGAAAAGTTAACGGACGACGGACGGACGGACGACGGACGACGGACAACACACCATCCCATAAGCTCTTGGCCAGTAGAGCTAAAAAAGAAAGTCATAAAATCTGCTAAAGTTTGGCAAAGTCAAGGCCCTATCATATGAAGAGGCAAACTGTAGTATTTTTAACAAAATCAAGGGCCATAACTCCGCTGTTACAGGTTCGATCTGGCTGGTTTTCCAACTTGACCAAGCTTTTATAGACATTAACAATCTGATAAAGTTTGGTAAGGATCGGATGAAAAACGAAGGCCCTATCGTCATTACGAGGCAAAATATAGCATTTTGAACTAATTCAAGGGCCATAACTCTGCTGTTACTAACCCGATATGAATGGTTTTCAAACTTGTCCGAGCTTTCATTGATATAATCAATCTGATAAAGTTTGGTAAAGATCGGATGAACAATGAAGCTCCTATCGTCTTAACGAGCAAAATATAGGATTTTTTACTAAATCAAGGGCCATAACTCTGCTGTTACTGGTCCGATATGGCTGGTTTTCAAACTTGTTCGAGCTTTCAACAACATTAACGATCTGATAAAGATTGGTAAAGATCAGATGAACAATGAAGCCTCTATCGTCTTAACGATGCAAAATATAGCATTTTTAACTAAATCAAGGGCCATAACTCCGCTGTTACTAGTCCAATATGGCTGGTTTTCGAACTCTTCCGAGCTTTCATTGATTTTAACAATGTGGTAAAGTTTGGTACAGATAGGATGAAAAACGAAGGCTCTATCATCTTAACGAGGCAAAATATAGCAATATAGCATTTTTAACTAAATCAAGGACCATAACTCTGCTGTTACTGGTCCGATCTGGCTGGTTTTCGAACTTGTCCGAGCTTTCATTGATATTAAAAACGTGGTAAAGTTTGGTAAAGATAGGATGAAAATTGAAGGCCCTATTGTCTTAACGAGGCAAAATATAGCATATAGCATTTTTAACTAAATCAAGGGCCATAACTCCGCTGTTACTTGTCCGATCTGGCTGGTTTTCGAACTCATCCGAGCTTTTATTGATATTAACAACCTGTTAAAGTTTGGTTAAGATCAGATGAAAAATGAAGGCCCTATCGTCTTAACGAGACAAAAGTTAACGCCGATGACGACGGACAACTCGGCATCCCATAAGCTCTGCTGGCCTTTGGCCAGTAGAGCTAAAAATGATAGGTCCCCGTGCTTGTTTAGAAAACAAATTTGAAACCCTACCCCTATGCTAAAAGGCCACGTTTTGTATGAAATTATATAGAATTGGTATATTTTCCTTTTGTGTTATGTTCCTAATAACAGAATTTGTTCAAACTTCCTAGGCACTTATTCGAACATAAATTTAGACAATATATGCAATTAAATTTATAGGTCACCATGCATATTGAGATTTAATATTGGTTTTTAGAACCATACCATTATGCTTAATTTTTTTAATTTTGTTGGAATTTTTACAAAATGCTATATTTTTCCTATTTTATGTATCTAATAATAGGCCTTTATTTAAATAAAGACAATAAAAAAAATTCAAAAAAGAAAATTAAATAAAAATAAAATTCAAAAAAATAAATTCAAAAAAAAAAAAGACAAAAATACAACTAGACATCAAAAGCAACATTCCTGTACATTTGTAGGAAAATCCATCCAATAGTTTTGGAAGAGAAGTCGCCCAAAGAAGCTGCGCATGGAAAACTACCGAAAATGCCTTTAAATGCAGCCCTTTTTGACCATGTACATGTGCTGCACTTTAGTAGAAGAACTTGTTTTTTTCCCTTCAGTAATTTCCAAGTAATGGCTGAGACATGATTTTTTTACGATTTTTTGACCTTTGATAGGCCTACAAGTGTGACCTTGACCTTTGAGGCACTGACATGATTCTTGCACGCAACACGCATTCTCAATGTGATAAACATTAGTGTGAAGTTTGATGCAGTTCCCTAAAGCAATTTCCAAGTAATGGCTGAGACGTGGGTTTTTTTACGATTATTTGACCTTTGACCTATAAATGTGACCTTGACCTTTGAGATACTGACATGATTCTTGCATGCGACACACCTTCTCAATGTGATAAACTTTTGCTTGAATTTCGATGCAACTCTCTTCAGTAGTTTCCAAGTAATGGCTGAGACATGAATTTTTTCATGATTTTTTTACCTTTGACCTCCAAGTGTGACCTTGACCTTTGAGATATGGTCATGATTCTTGCACACGACACACCTTCTCATAGTGATGAACATTTGTGTGAAGAATGACGAAATTCCCTTTATAAGCTTCCGAGGAATGGCTGAGACACAATTTTGGATGGACGGACGCACGGACGGACGCATGCACGGACAGCATGTGGGAGCAGTAAAAATTGATAACCCACTACCTCATGCACCCACCACCTCTCAATATAGAGCCAGTACTTTTGTCTGCGTAAGACCCTGGATAGGACTTATTTATCATATCTTGCGGTATTTGTACAATACCTTGTCTGGATGATACTGCAATGCCTGTTTCTTGTAAGCCTTTTTAATCTCATCTGAAATTAAACAGTCAAGCATTTTATCAAATAAGATTCACAATAAAATCAAAAATTAAAACAAGAGGTCAATGACCTTAAAGCTCTATTGATAAGTTTTTGATAGCTAGATCAGCATTCCTGTGAAGTTTCATGAAAATCTGTCAAGTAGTTTCAGAGGAGTAGTCGCTACAAGTTTTTTTACATAACTCCATGTAAACAAAGATGGCTGTAGCAGCCATGTTTAATGTTGAATCAAAATAATTTTTTCAACAAGGACCAACATCATGTTGACCATTTTAGAAAAAGTCCCATATCAAGATCACTTATAGCTGTAGTCGCTACAAATATGTTTTTTAAACATTTTTAGCCGTGGCGGCCATTTTGAATTTCCGGCTGACCTGAAATTTTGCTGGGATCAATTAGACATCAAGAGCAACATTCCTGTGAAGTTTCATGAAAATCCGTCAAGTAGTTTCAGAAGAGTAGTTGCTACAAGTTTTTACTATATAACTCTATGTAAACAAAGATGGCCGCTGGCAACCATGTTTAACTTCGAATCACACAATTTTGACAAGGACCCAGAGCAACAGATAAGCTGCGTATTTGCATAAATACCCAATTAAAAATCATAGAAAACGCATTTAAAATGAAATCAATGTATACAAAAATGCCAAAAAAAATCAGAAATACCAAATTGTTTATCAAATGAATGCTTATTTGTATGTTGAAATATTCATCCGGTGTAAACAACAATAGTCTTGTCGATCTTGATCACCAAAGTGTTTACGGTAAGTCTTGCATAGAAAATACTATTCTATTCTATTTTGTTTCATTCAGACTGTAGCATAGTCTATCCATAATTTCACTGATTGGTGTAGATGCTAAATGAGAGCGTCTCTTACCAAAATGGCATCAAAGCGTGGAAGGAAAAATACAACAAAATTACAGATTAATACTCCATCAAAATATTTTAGTAGCGATAAATCAATATCAACCGGTGAAGAAATAGCTAAGGATATGTTGAATGGAGTTTTAAAAAGCATTTTCGGTGATTGCAAGTGAAATTTTGAGACATTTTATCGATAGTGGTCGCAAAAGTAAGACAGCACCAGCTCACACCGGCAGTCACATCAGTAAAAGAAACATAGACAGAATAGGAAAAGCGATTTCCATGGCTCATCAATCATCATTATAGGTTAAGCACGTAGTATGAAACTTTTTTGTGGTACCTGCCGAAATCATAATGAGAAATTGAAGCTTACGCGTGTTTGGCCTAGTGATGGTTCCCCTAACATACAAATCTCCAGTATTGTTAGACACAATGACAGCAATGATGGTTCCCCTAACATACAAATCTCCAGTATTGTTAGACACAATGACAGCAATGATGGTTCCCCTAACATACAAATCTCCAGTATTGTTAGACACAATGACAGCAATGATGGTTCCCCTAACATACAAATCTCCAGTATTGTTAGACACAATGACAGCAATGATGGTTCCCCTAACATACAAATCTCCAGTATTGTTAGACACAATGACAGCAATGATGGTTCCCCTAACATACAAATCTCCAGTATTGTTAGACACAATGACAGCAATGAGCAATCACTGGCCCAGAGTCATAAACACAACACAGTCTGTTATAACACACTATTACTATCCATTTGATGAATATATATAAGAAAATCAACAAAATAAAACGATTTCTGAAATTGTCTCCAACCCACTATATACTATCATTCACATGGTGTTTAACGGGTAGCAGGGTGACCCACTTTCAACGCTCGTATTTTTTACCACGGGCAAACACTGGCGGCGTTCAATAATGCTACAAAGGGTATTTAAGCTTACCTATTCATAAAGTTCAAAGACTACCTTGTCAGCACAAAATTCGTGATTTTTTGCTTTTTCCCTGTAATAAGTAAATCTGCCTCACTCAAAACATGGGTAATATTTCTGTAAAGTTTCATGAAAATCCATCCAGCAGTTTTAGAGGAGCAGTCACTACAAAAAAAAAATTATGGACAGACAGATGGAAGTTCTCCCGCTAATACACTTGTGTATATTTTTGCATGTGGGTTGCAAAATGTAGAAATGGTACATGTGGGAACCAACTTCAAAACGGCTTATGGAATTGTGGGCTGCAACTGATGGGTATGAAAGTTAATACTCTGACCACGTAATAAATAAACCCCACACTGATTGTCCAATAAACCCCACACTGATTGTCCAATGAACCCTTACATCTTTTGAACAATGCACCCCACATTGCATGTCCAATTAACCCCACAATGAATGTCCAATTAAACCCACACTGATTGTCCAATGAACCCCACACTGATTGTCCAATGAACCCTTACATCTTTTGAACAATGCACCCCACATTGCATGTCCAATTAATCCCACAATGAATGTCCAATTAACCCCACACTGATTGTCCAATGAACCCCACACTGATTGTCCAATGAACCCCACACTGATTGTCCAATGAACCCTTACATCTTTTGAACAATGCACCCCACATTGCATGTCCAATTAACCCCACAATGAATGTCCAATTAACCCCACTCTGATTGTCCAATGAACCCCACACTGATTGTCCAATGAACCCTTACATCTTTTGAACAATGCACCCCACATTGCATGTCTAATTAACCCCACAATGAATGTCCAATTAACCCCACACTGATTGTCCAATGAACCCCTACATCTTTGAACAATGCACCCCCACATTGCATGTCCAACTGACCCCACAATGAATGTCCAATTAACCCCCCACTGATTGTCCAATGAACCCCCACACTGATTGTCCAATGAACCCTTACATCTTTTGAACAATGCACCCCACACTGCATGTCCAATTAACCCCACAATGAATGTCCAATTTAACCCACACTGATTGTCCAATGAAAGATAATTGATTGTTCAATGAACCTTTTAATCTTTTAAAAAAAGCACCCCACATTGCATGTCCAATGAACCCCACATTGCATGTCCAATTTAACCCACATTGATTGTCGAATGAAAGATAACTGATTGTACAATGAACCTTTTAATGTTTTGAACAATGAACACCACACTGCATGTCCAATGAACCTGACAATGCATGTCCAATTAACCCCGCACTGATTGTCTAATGAACCCCACATTTCTTGTCCAAGAAACCCCACATAATCCTCGTGAGGGGATGCTGCACATAATCCCCGTGACGGGGTGCTGCAGTATCAGTAGATAGATAGATAGATAGAAACCCCACATTGATGTTCCAATGACCTGTTACATATTTTGAACAATGAGCCCCACATTTCTTGTCAAATAAACGCCACATAGCTTGTCCAATGAAACCTACACAGGGCACGAAAATTCCACTCGTCCGCTCGTATTGACGAGTGAAATTCGAATCCGGACGAGTGAAACCCATGAATGGGTCGTCCGAGAGGACGAGTAACATTTCAGTAGAAAACAAAAACAAAGAAAACAGTTCTTACATAGTTTATTAAGCGATTAAATGCAGTAAATAGTCGCAACTCTGTTTATTCAGCGATAAACTGCAATTTAAGTCAACAATTGGGAAATTGACGCATTTCCGTTTTGGGACATTCTAAAATGCGGCTCCCGTTCTAATTTCACGGAGCGCGAACATTACGGTATTTGATGTTATACAAATAGTATACTAGTCAGCTTTTAGGTGACTTGGGCCAGGGCCTTCAGGAAAGTGGGAATTGCAAAAAGTATACTGTTTTCAAGTAATTAAGTAATAATAAAAAAATGTATTTTTCTTTTTTAAGAGGGGCATTTTTCACAAGAAAAGGGAAAATATAAACCATGCCAGAGTAACTGTAATGGCCATGATCAGACTAGTTAACTACAGAATATGAATATGAATATAATCATCTGTAATACTTGTCAAAGTTTCATAATTTTCATTGATTTATATAAAGAAAAAAAAAACACATTATGATGTTTCCCTTTGTTTTATTTATATATAATATTGTTAAATGATGGTATCTGACTACTTTGTGATCTTTTACAATCAAAGCAGGACGAGTAAACATCCTATAAGGACGAGTAACATGTCAATGTCACTCGTCCTACAGGACGAGCATACAGTAAAATATGTTTCATCCCCTGCTACATTTCTTGTTCAATAAAGCCCACATTGAAAAACCAACACATTGGAATAGGTCAGGGCCCATTACATGATGCTAAATGCATGTGTGAAGTTTCAACACATTATGTGAAGTAGTTTCCAAGATGCAAGCTTTCATACAACTTCCAATATTTTTAAAAGTATAAAAGGGGTCATTGTTAAATTGAAAGCACGAGTTGCAGAACCTGTCTCTATGCTTTTGTCTAGTGATGCCACATAAATGTATATGGTTTCAAAATTATCTGGCATAATTTCCAATATAAAAGCTTCCAATCACAACTTTAACCAGGGAATACAGATGACGCAGACGATAAAGTGATGAAAACGGTGTGTGTTTTTTTAAGAAGATCTAAAAAAATGTTTAAGAATTTTAAGATTTCACAGTTCCTTATATTTTCCGATACAATAGTGTGTTGTTGGGGAGGGTAAGGGTTATTGCAGCTTCAGTCTAAAAAAATACTACAAAAAAAATTAAAAGAAAAAGGTTTAAGCGAAAAAAAAGAAAAAAAATCACCCTAGTCAAGCTACATGCCAAATATGAAAGACATACATCAAAGAGTTGAAGAGTTAACCAAAAGGTTAAGGTTTTTCAAAGCATGACCTTGACCTTAGCCAAAGGTCAAACTGACAGGTGGGAGTGTGTTCATTTGAAAGACCTTCCCCTCGACCAACTACATACCAATTATGAAAGCTATACCTCAAAATGTTGGAGTTATAGGGGCTGATAAAAACAAATGGTTAAAAAACTTTTACCAAATGGTTTAAGTTTTTTGAAGTATGACCTTGATCTTGTACTAAGGCCCAGTCAAACTGACAGGCGGGAGTGTGTGCATTTGACAGACCTCCCCTAAATACGCTACATACCAAATATGAAAGCCATATTTCGAAGGGTTGAAAAGTTATAGGGACATAGAAAAACTTTAAACAAAAGGTTAACGTTGACATGTACTCCATTTTATGGTAAGATAAAAACAAAATCGAATATCACATTTACTATATGGACTTTTTTTTTGATATCACAATCAATTGTTTAATATTTACTGATATGAACAGAAACATGTAGATCTTTATTGACATACAGTTTAACTCCATGTAATATTTGAACAGTCCTCTATCCTAATAAAAAGATATACGTGTGTAATCTATTATTTCAAAGAATGGAAAACGTATTTGCTACTTTTATTATTTCACATCATGGTATTAAATTTAAATGTGTTTCAAAGTCCTATTATTTCATATCATGGTATTAAATTTAAATGTGTTTCAAAGTCCTTCAACATAGTATCATTATGCGTCGCTTTAAAGGGAATACATCAGGCTTTTTCTATAAAAAAAAAACAGTTTTGAAACAAGTTATGGTTTTGAATGAAATCAAGTTTAAAATGCTTAAATTAACACTGATGGGTAACCTACGATAACGCATATTACTGTATGCCTTTTGAAATAGTAATTATTACTGTGTTTAGGCACACCGTTGTTGATTGGTTAAAATAATCATGTGTTGTTTTTTGTGTGTGTTTCCATTCTCGTGTCCATAAACTTGTGGGGTGCAAATAAGATATAATCTCTCTGAGGTTATTATTGCAACAAACTGTCTGTCAGCTATTGCTTATATTCATTTAATTGGGTTCCTTTTGGGGATTTCCTATTTTACTCTTAAGCCGGGTGTATAAGGTATGTTGTTTTTTATATTTGTATCAGCTAAACACAAACGTAGGAAAATTTCCTGATGGTAAACTACGTCAATTTATTTCTTTTTAAAAGTTGTGTCCGTTCGAAATCATGTACCTATCCAAATTACTGTAATGTTCTGATTAAAACAAGTGCCGATTTCGGCAAACTTACTTCTCAATTTAGAATAAAACAAGCCGATGTAATTAACCACCTGGTGATTGGTGTAGTTCACTTTAATTGTCGGCATTTTGACACAATTTCATTGGTTGGTTGCATGATCATAACCCCGTTTTGACCAATTTGACAGGCTATGGCTGTGAATTTTTGACACATGCCAGACACATGTTGTGTATTACAAATTCTTCGATGTGGACTGGAGATCATAGCCAAATCCAGGAGAAACTGATTCGTTTCCAAAAGCGTGTTTCGTCCATAATTTTGACAAACCAAAAAAAAAGGAATATTACTAGGATTTCAGCAATAAAATTGTTTGGGTTGCGGTCACTTTTAAAATATTTAATATTTTAATTTAGGCCTAGGCCTTAAATAAATAGTTACATTCCCAAAACACGGGGGTCGATAGGTCAGATTTCTTACTCTGTGTGTTTCAATAATAGCACTGTCAGTATAAAGTACTGTATAAAAGTAACATAAAACAAGTCATTGTCTTTTTGTTGACTTATATACACATGGACTGGATAGCTGCTGCAAGTGATTATCCAAACATATGCGGGTACCATGCCATAAACTCTAAGTTAACACTGGGGAAAATTCCCAAATAATTGAAATTGGTCCCCAATTCCTCTTGGTCTAGCGTGCAGTCGTGTACACAAGCTTATGTAAAGAATGGGGCAATATTCGCAACTGATCGGTTTGCTCCTAGCTGATTTCCTCAACTTTGATTGGAAGTTCAAAAATAGAGCTATCACGTGATATGTGTTTTTGGAAAACCCCATCTAAAAATAAACCAATTTCATCCACTGAAATCTTCCGATACCGCAAACATTCATCTATTAGTAAGTCAGAGCTCTAACCTTAAACAGTTACAAGTTTTATAACTGCTGGAAGTTATTAAAATGCCAAATTATCTTCTTTTGGTTTAGAGTAGCAGATACTTTTCCCTAATAACCATTTGTAACCTAAATCAGTTATCAAGATCATTTGCTAATAAATTGAAATAGTTGCCAAATGTGCAGTGTTTATTTATGTCTGAATACTTATTATTAAGGATAAATACATCTTCATCAAGATCCAATTAGCAGTTGTTCTCTAATTATCATGTTGGAGCCTACAAAATGATTTTTAATGATTTGTGTTGCCTAACAGTAGGTAACTTGAGAGGCCTTGCCCATTGCCTTTTCATCCATGCTCATAGAATTTTATTGCATGGTTGTAAAGTTGAAAAATCACCCTATCTGGAGAAGAAAAAAAAAAATATATATATAGGGAAAATTCCTGTACAGAAGATAGAATGCATCTTAACTAGAATGATTTTGTGGTAGTAACTGGTTCTGGTTACTATCCCAGTTTTAGTTTTTTTTTAAATAACAGTCACTGGTTATGAAAAACGTAACTGTTTATAAGGTTAGAGCTCTGACTATTAGTACTAAGAATCAAACTTATTAGTTACTTGGAAAACCGGAAATGTTGATAATACTGAATGCAAATGGCAGACATTTATTTGCTGTGTAAGTGAGTCACGGTAAAACGCATATAAAACACATTATTATATATATATATTTCGAAAAAAAAAATTAAGCGCAGTAAGTTAACTTAAATATTTATACTGATATATGATTTCAACTTCGTCTAGTTGATTAATATGAGAAATGCAAACTTCAAATCGACAAACTTTCAGTGCCAAAACGACGTATACGTTGAAAAAGCAAAAACGGAAATGATCATTGCTAAGCGACCAGACTGGTACAAGATTTCATTTGCGTTGTCATCGTCCCAAATTTTTTACCGCTATGAAAAAATACGGTCGGGGAGTAAAAAGCATGGTCAGTCGGGTAACAGGAAACAACCCTTTTTTTTTAAGCCTTATGATTGTTTTCATTTGTATTTATATTGACACCTTAATCACTCATCAAGATCGCTTCTAGTCCCTTTAAAATGTTCTGGGTCCAACCTACTCATTAAAAAGGGAGCTAAGTAACTTTTTTTTTAAGCATTTAAGATCGCGCCGCAAATCGCACCAATATCGGGTATATATTGTTAATTTTATTTTGTATATGAATTAATCTTAACAGAAAACAGAACATGAATGAGACAAACTAAAACAGATTGTATGTATAATGAAGCTACTATGTTTTGTAAAACACTTACACCACGGTCAGAGGTCTTAAGTAAAAAAAAAAAAAAGAAAAGAAAAAAGGTCCTACCTACCTACAGACTTAAAACATTTTTTGTCGGAGCACAGTAAACCAACAATTTTTTTTAAGGATGGCCTAACTCATCTCAGGGGTGTAAAATTCCACTCGTCTGCTCGCCCAACACAACAATTTTGAGGGCAGGGCAAGTGGCATTTTCTAGTTTTTTAATACAATTTTGCGTTTTTCAGCAATCAAAATAACAATATTGAAAATAAGGGCAAGTTGCCTTTTGGAAAATTTTACACCCCTGCATCTTGTACAATGAAGAAATTCATGAATATACCTTCAGATGCTCCCTCTTGAATGCCAAGCGTGGAAAGACATTTTCTTCTCTCAGCCATGGTTTTGCAATTTTACTCCAGTCTCCTGGTATCGTCTGCTTGAAAAAAGTGAGTGAACATGGGAGCTAATTAAAATATCTGCTTTCACTCTTTCACACTTTCACTTTCACTTTAAGCATTATATAATAACTTGTATTATTGAGATTGGAATCCCCATGGGTCGATGATGTTTATTTTGTATGAAAATATTTTGTTATTCAGGATGTCAAACAACTGGTCACCGACAAGTTATACTTACAAATCTGTGTGCATTTAAAAACAGATCTTCGCAAAATTCAGAAAGAATTCCAGATTAATTTCAGTAATAAATCCTCGAAAGCACGTCTAACTACTATCCAACTACGATTGGAGAAATGGGAAGACGACTGGCAACGGTCTTTTTCTTCTTCTTCCACAAAAATACATTCCACCCTCTGGCGTATTATCGTACTTCACTGGCTCAGTGCAGGAAAATC
This sequence comes from Cyrtodaria siliqua, assembly GCA_037043455.1. Classification (NCBI taxonomy): domain Eukaryota; kingdom Metazoa; phylum Mollusca; class Bivalvia; order Adapedonta; family Hiatellidae; genus Cyrtodaria; species Cyrtodaria siliqua. Next base: position 134,202 of record JAWPHD010002087.1, on the reverse strand, counting down.
AACAGTGCCGTTAAAAAGTTATAATGTAGCATGGTGTTCTATGGTATCAAGTTACTTAAATGGTTTGACAAAAAAAATGACAGTACACACTATTTAAAGAAAAAGGAAACTCAAATGCTTTCTGTGACCCTTCTGCTAAATTGTTAAGATATAAACTGTTATCAATTTTACGTAAAAATGTCAGACTTAGATTTGAAAAGAAGAGTACCCTCATTAAGCTTATTATTTTTAAAGTTATATGGTATTAAGGTATGCACATAATGTGTATTCTTTATTTGTTAGTAACTGGTATAATCAGGGCTTTTTTACCTTATATAACAGAGGCTCGTAAAGGGCCTCTTCCCAACTGAAAATTGGACTGTTTTTTCCCAACTGTGGCAGAAATAGTTCCCAATTGGAAAACAGCAGTCTCTCAGAATTTGAGAAAAAGCATGAATTCTGCAATGTGTTTTTGTCTGCTAAGTAAATTCCGACTTGGAAAAGTTAATAATTATGGTAAATAATGGATGACAATATAAATAAAGTATATTAATGTCATATTTACTTAATTTATGAAATCTTGTATTTTTCCCAAAATGAGAAATAAGCGCGTTCTTTTTTCCCAAAATGGACAGGCTTGGGCCTCTTCCCAATTTTGTGGAAAAAAGCCCTGGTATATGATTCAATGAGTGACCATTTCTAGAAACAATAATGTACAACAGACTTATCAGACTAAACATTAATGACTTTTATAACTTTATGGAGACTAGGGGTGATGAATTTTAAAGATCATAAGGAAATTATCAACATTTTTGCATTATTTTGAAATATCCTTTTATTTATGATAAATATACTTATATTTTTCAATTAAAGTCATCACATCTATAAGATAAGTATCATATTTTAGCAGAGATGCATACTGTTTTACAGATTGGACACTACAGTACCGTGATACCATAGAACCCTTGATATCATAGGAAGCTGGCATACAGTGCGATTAAAAATAAAAACAAAGCATAGCCAGAATAACAGATAATAGATCAAAGATAAAGATGACAAAGAAGAACGGTAATAGATGTTTGGAAGAAAAAGATGAACAAAAGAACAAAATAAAAAGATAAAAAGTATACTGTCAAACTAGCCTAGATCTACTTTCGTTATTCTTATCGGTATTTGCAAATGTCACTAAAATGTCTGCTGCTTTTTTTCTAAAAATGTTGTTTGACCTTATATACAGAAATCACTAAGAAGAAATGTGTCACCTGCTGCTGAGAGAAAATCGAAATGCCTTTCAACGTGAATAATACAGTTTAAACTGAAACGAACCGTTACTTTTTGTTTTAGTATTGCGCTGTTGTTGAAAACGAAAGTTGAGCATTTCCCGTTTGGCAGCCTTTCCCGCGGAATTAACACGGTGGTATGACTAGATATAGAAAAGGGCCATTTTCACAGAAAAGGGCCATTTTCACAGAAAAGTGATGGGCGGCACAGAAAAGGGCCGATTAAATGCACAATTTTAACTTGTGTTGATTAAAAAGTGATTTAAAACGTTTAATATTGATAATAAACACGATTGACAGTGAAAAGAAGTTTTTTTTGGTGTTAATATCATTAATATATGTTCCCACGCTATTGCGAAAAGGACGTCGCCGGACAGAAAAAGGGCTTGTTAAATGCACTAGTATACCTTATATTGAATAAAAGGTGATTTAAAATGATTTATATTGATAATAAACACTTTATAAAAAAAGAAAAAAAATAGTTTTATGTTTTTATTGCTAGTAATATCATTAATAGATGTCCTCATGCTATTACGAAATCAACGTGGCCTGACAGAAAAGGGTTTGTGCGACACAGAAAAGGGCCGATTAAATGCACAATTTTAACTTATGTTGATTAAAAGTGATTTAAAATTATTTATATTGATAATAAACACGATTGATAGTGAAAAGAAGTTTTTTTGTGTTTTTTTTGGTGTTAATATCATTAATATATATATGTCCCCATGCTATTGCAAAAAGGATGTCGCGGCACAGAAAAGGGCCGATTAAATGCACTATTAAATCTTGTATTGAATAAAAATTGATACAAAATGGTTTATATTGATAATAAACAGTACGGTATTGAAAAAGAATACGAAAAGAGCTTTTATTGGCAATAATATCATTGAGAATATGTTTTCTTCTGCCATTTTGAAAAGGACGCGGCGGTACAGAAAAGGGCCCGATTAATGCATTATGATTATTTAAATTGAATAAAAACTGATACAAAACGGTTCTATATTGAAATAAAGAGTTTTAAAGTTTTTATTTGTAATAATTCATTGAATCTGTTTTATTATGCTATTAAGAAGGACGCAGCGGTACAGAAAAGGGTCTTTTAATATAGATAATTCCTTCTTTTGAATACAATTCGATGCATCAATATTTTTTATTGATATTAAACTGTACATCATATTTATAATGATATTTAATAATTAAAAACATATCAACAACGGATTTGTTGATTTAGGACAAATTTCATCTTTAAAGACTATAATATTTAAAGAGAAAAAGGTTTCGGATTGATTGTAATAGTATCATTGAATATTAACAAAAATTAAATTGCCTCATCCAACGCTAGTCTACTATTCTTGATTGATTGACCTGTTTAGCACACCTCCGTTAATTGCATTACATTTGAGATGGTTATTAGGACTATCACACATTTGTTAATGTCCTCTAATGGTCAATCATCAGATGTGCTAATTGGATAATCGCGTATACAAGCACGTAAAAGAAATTGATTTGAATTTGTTTATCACTCTTTTTTGCCGACAAACTTTATACCGACATTAATTAGTGAAACAAGAAATTCCGTATATTTTTAGTAATATAAAAACATGTTAAATTAAAAACATAGTTCACTTGTTATTACCAGCAGGGAGTACGTCATACGATATGACGTACTCCCTGTACTCCCTGTTACCAGGGAGTAAGTGTACCTATTATTACATTGGGTAAAACGTACGCTTGTTCTGTGTACTCTGACGCTTGTTCTGTGTACTCTGAAAATTGCAAGACTAACTGTATCTTCTGCGAGGTAAGTAGAACACTGTTCAATTGTTGGACTAGTGTGCCAGAGTTAATATTATTTATACGGTAATTAGTTATATAATGATAGACAGGTAGCATAGCCGTGTTCTCTTTATACATAAACTATTTTGATATATGCAGTAATAACGAAACGGTTTCAGGTACATGCTATTTATTGCATATCTTTTGTTTGTATAATAAAGCGCATATTATATATTTGCATAGGCAATTCTGATTAATTAGTGAAAGTACAGTTACAGCGTTTTACTGAAACTACGGTGTATCATGTCTCTTAGCACTTTAAGTCCTCCTTCCTTGTACCCGGGGTCAACCATGTCCTCGTCATAATGCTTAGGATATCTAAGTTTTTTCTCAATGTCTACATAATCCTCACGGAAATACTTCTTGAGTTTGGCGTTCACAGACCGTCTTATTTGTTTGAAACTGGATTCTGTCATTCCTGTCCAACCAGGAAATAACCCTCTGTGCACGATAGACACAACAAACACACGTTCAACACCGTGTAGTTTTAGTTCCTGAACTATATACACTAAATCTTCAAATATGCTTTTAGGGTCACACGTTCTATCTATGTTGTTTCCTCCAAGGTTCAGGAAGACGAACCTGAAAATACAAATATTGAATACAATATTTATTTTAATTAAATCAAAAGTTTTACTGGTAATAGTGATACTGTGAAAGTCAAAATAATTATTATTAAAATGTTGGGTTTTTAGCTCCAATTTTAAGAAAATAGTTAGAAATTAAAGGGACACGTGGAAAATCAAGCAATGAAATAAGCGTCTCAATTTATTTAGCCAATATCATTATTTTAATGGATTAAAGTACTTACCGAGGACGGTATGCCAGCAGGCTATCAAAAATTGGTTGAAACTTTTTTTTGATGGACATTCCTCCTACCCCAAAGAATTTGCATCTGTGTCTGAAACGCATATTACCCACTTTCATAAACACATTTTACGATGTAGTTTAGGGAGAGCTTGAAGAAAGATGTAGGGCTTTGCGAGATATGGGCAATTTTAAACTCGTGGACAGATTCCGTCACCACCAAATAGATAACGACCACTGGTCGCAAATTTCCCAAGACAAACGCGATAAACGAACAAAGCGATTCTTGACCGATGTTGGAAAATCTAACGCAAATATTGTTGTCTCTACTGATGGAACAGGAACAACGCAGAGAACACCGTCGGCCGGCAGAAAGCCACATCAGACAAAACGGAAGAGGGCAGAAAAATCAAGGACATCTTCCAAAACTCCAAGTGCGAAAAGAAGACTGTGAATATCGTTTTAAGCACACCTAGTGTGTTACACGTCGACTGTAAATAAGATGTAAATATTGTATATAGACGATGGAACGGCGGGCCATGATAAGAGCGCCTCCACGTGGTGTGGCCTGGATGCAGATGGATAAATAAATAAATTTATCAAAAGTAAATTCATTTTGATGAACAATTTAAAATTTATAACATTTATTTATTTATCCATCTGTAACAAAACGCTCTCTTAATTTGCATTTTTGTATTCAATAAAAGAAGTTATAACGCATGAGGACATATATGATATTACTAGCAATAAAAACATAAAACTATTTTTTTCTTTTTTTTATATAGTGTTAATTATCAATATAAATCATTTTAAATCACCTTTTATTCAATATAAGTTATACTAATGCATTTAACAAGCCCTTTTCTGTCCGGTGGTCCTTTTCGCAATAGCATGGGAACATTTAATGATATTAACACCAAAAATAAAAATAAAAAACTTATTTTTACTGTCAATCGTGTTAATTTTCAATATAAATAATTTTAAATCACTTTTTAATCAACATAAGTTATACTTGTGCATTTAATCGGCCCTTTTCTGTCCGGCCATGTTGATTTCGTAATAGCATGAGGACATATATTAATGATATTACTAGTAATAAAAACATAAAAAAAAAGATTGTTTAACGGAATTCAATCGCGGTACAAAAAAAAGCAAATCCACTTCGTTGTTTGAACTCGCAGCCCAAACTCGCAGTAAAAATAAGTGTGCGTGAGCGTAAATTTGTCCGAACTCGCTCCCGTCTGAGCTTAGCGGGCTATACATATTACGCAATACATAATATGGTGAAAACCTAGTGCGCTATGGAAGTCACGTGAACGCATAAAAGGTAAATATTGTGGGTCCCACTTTATTTACATTTAATAATTAAAAGTTTGTTTTTTTTTCAAACTCACGAATGTATTCCTACATACTTCTTAGGGTCTATCCTCATGTTTTTATGCATACATTTCAATGAATAAAAGTCAGACAGTTATTTGGTTATGCTCAGTATCTGCTTACTTACGGACAGTGTCCCTTTAATAGCATAATAAAACAGATTCAATGAATTTTTACAAATAAAAACTTTAAAACTCTTTATTTCAATATAGAACCGTTTTGTATCAGTTTTTATTCAATTTAAAGAATCATAATGCATTAATCGGGCCCTTTTCTGTACCGCCGCGTCTTTTCAAAATGGCAGAAGAAAACATATTCTCAATGATATTATTGCCAATAAAAGCTCTTTTCTTCTTCTTTTTCAATATCGTACTGTTTATTATCAATATAAACCATTTTGTATCAATTTTTATTCAATACAAGATTTAATAGTGCATTTAATCGGCCCTTTTCTGTGCCGCGACATCCTTTTTGCAATAGCATGGGAACATATATATATTAATGATATTAACACCAAAAAACACACAAAAAAACTTCTTTTCACTATCAATCGTGTTTATTATCAATATAAATAATTTTAAATCACTTTTTAATCAACATAAGTTAAAATTGTGCATTTAATCGGCCCTTTTCTGTGTCGCACAAACCCTTTTCTGTCGGGGCACGTTGATTTCGTAATAGCATGAGGACATCTATTAATGATATTACTAGCAATAAAAACATAAAACTAATTTTTTTCTTTTTTTATAATGTGTTTATTATCATTATAAATCATTTTAAATCACCTTTTGTTCAATATAAGGTATACTAGTGCATTTAACAAGCCCTTTTTCTGTCCGGCGACGTCCTTTTCGCAATAGCATGGGAACATATATTAATGATATTAACACATAAAAAAATAAATATATATTTTCAATGTCAATCGTGTTTATTATCAATATTAAACGTTTTAAATCACTTTTTAATCAACACAAGTTAAAATTGTGCATTTAATCGGCACTTTTCTGTGCCGCACAACCCTTTTCTGTCCTTTTCTGTGAAAATGGCCCTTTTCTATATCTAGACAAACCCGAATTTACACTAGCATTTAAATTAAACGAAATTATTTAATTAATAATAAGTAATATACACTATATTTTGTGGATTTGTAATGCCTATTAATTGAAGTGAATTACTTTATTTTTAGAGTTGTAACGTAATAATATTTAATGTTTAACATGGTTTAGATAAGTACGATTAAATTTCGTCTGTCAAAAATTTAAGCAACCCTGAGTTTTCCGAAATCGACAGTTTTCCGGTTTTCCAGAGAAAATAAAGAAAATAAACACGAAAATAATCCTTTTATGGGTCACTGAATTCTAAGGAAGGTAAAAAGGCATACAAACCTATACATGTTTGTTTAAAGCACACGTTTTTTGTTTTAAACATTTCGGAATGTTTTGAAATTAATCGAATTGATTCTTTGTTATTGGTATTCGCTACTTTCTTACTATGCTAAACAAATTGAAAGTCTATCTTGGATCAAAGGCAGAAGTTCAGCTAGATCTTTAACATGCACATGGTATTACTCTCCCTGCACAGTGGACCGACGGCTTGATACTTATCGAAGGATGTCATAATTCCACAGTACCTTGCCAGAGAAACTTCAGGTACTGTGGCGATGAGTTTTTGTGTGGCGACACCACCAGAAATCAAACTCGCAACGTCTGGGATGGAGGCATACAAGTGATATTTTCAGGAGGGTTACCTCGGAGATTTGACATTTTTTCCAGGGAGATTTGACAAAAACCAGGGAGGTTTTAAATCACGAATTTTTAACGCGTACCGGTAGATTTTTTTCTGATATAAATCTTAATAAAGGGGGTAAATCAGCATAAAAACATGATATTTTATACATACAATACTGTTTATTTCATGTTAGCAAAGCATATAATTAGTATAGCATGTAATTAAAGCTGATGGGGGTCATTGTCGCATCGGGTACTACAGAAAGGCACCCGGGGTACAGAAACGTACCCGAAAACCATCGAAATCCAGAAAGGCCCCAAATATACATAAATGTACCCAAGGCAAAATACAATGTCGTAAAATGCGGCCGTAACGCGTTCTGTTAATTCATGGAAACGAAACTTTCACTGTTTACAAGGTTTAATTGATACACTTTTTAAAAGCCGCTCGCAGTTGCCTCCGCCTTAAAGGAATGCAGTTGGTCTAAATATTTGATCAACTCTTCTTGAATGACGAGCTGCACATTTGTTTACTTTTTTGCGCGGGGTTTGATGATTTACAAATTACGGATTAACGACAATACGTTCTGTATTTTATTACTAACTATGGCCATGGATATATATGTGTATGTAGATCTATGCTACGGCAGCCTAAATATTTTTTTAAGAACTATAGCGCAATAGTTAATGATAAACAATATTGTTCAAGTAGTTGTTTTATCAAGTTCTAAAATGTTTTAATTCCGCCAATGAGATCTTGTTTGTCCGGGTACGTTTCTGTATATTTGGGTGCCGTTCTGGAATTCAAAGATTTTCGGGTACGTTTCTGTTTACATAAATGTACTCGGGTACCTTTCTGTAGTACCCGATACGACAATGACCCCATTAGCGTAATTAAGCATAGCAAAACTAAGCATAGCACATAATGAAGATGCTTCCCATTTTGTACACAGACAAAACACTTCTCTAATCATGACAAACCGCAGTCGATTAGTTGAAATCGTCATCCTTTAATTGTCGTCAAATATATTATAATTTTAATCCAATTAATATACCAAATATCAATCGATGCCGAATTCACTAATTACCATCCTACTTTTAGTCCGTATATTTCTATCAATCTCCCATGGACATTACAGATATCGCCGTCACGTGTCATAAACAAACAGTTCAATCATTATTTTCACACAATAAACTAATTAGCTGACATGCTAATCCTTTTAATTACCTGTCCTAGGGCAATGTTTTCACAGATATAGATAAGACGGTGTTTATTTTCTAGATCATTCGGAAAACTCAGTCTTAATCCAATAAATCATAGAAATTACCCAAAAGGATTCGCAAATAGCGAAATTTTGGAACTCGGTGGAAAATACCGGGAGAAATGGAGCTCCCGGTGGGAGGTCGGGAAATTCCATGAAATCCCGGGAGAAATTAGCTCCCGGCGGGAGATATCACATGTATGTGGAGGGCAGGTATGCAGGGCTATCGACAGTGTTTTAAGGTGTCGCACTACCGCGATACATTCACTTTAGAAAGTGACCTACTGCCATATAGCTGCAATTCATATCTTTCACATGACATCATCAAAATAATTTTACCAATCAGTGATCAATAAAATAAAAGACCTCCACATTCTGGTAGGGGGTAAACTCGGTGTTTATCGTTGGTGCTCAGCTGACTTTAGCCCTTTATAAAACTAGTTTAAAGTGATAATTATATTAAACGTTTTATTTTTTGTGTACATGTATCTTCTTTTGGTGTTGTCTGATTTTAAAACACCAATATGGATACATTTAATTTAAATCATGGCCTAATATTTTTCATATAGACATGATAGAGATTGAGGATAAAGTCCAAGTAAACCCCTTTATTTTCACCTACTGAATATCTCAACCTACCGGAAGTTGACCGGATGTGAAAGTTATGAATGCCTTAAATTAGTTACATTGATTCCAAAATCCCATCAACAGTTCAAGTTTCCACTTGGTTTACTTAGAAAAGCTGATAACTTTTACACGTTTTCCATAATTAACTTAAAATACCTAACTAACAACTGATGACTCATGTTCGCCTCAAGAGACATTCAAGTGTCACGCAACACATTCCAACCATACCCGCTACTTTACTGAATAATATCAACACAATCAGGACTTTTGACCAATCAGATAGAAATAAACACCGCATTAATTTACATGATTGACAAGATTTTATCCCCCATGCTTTTTGCATTTTCGTAGCCTAGGGTTAACGACGTTGCATTGTAAACTTTCTCACCTCTCACCTCTATGGGTTTGAATCTCACTCGGCGCTCGACTTTTAAGTGAGGAAGTGTCGATTCTTGCAGATGACGGAAGGTGTACGATACTTGTTCTTCCCAGGAAAATTTGATGGTCTACCTCCACCACACAAAAAATCGACCATCATATATAATCTTACATGTGTTGAAAATTACGTAAAACACCATATATATGCATGTAAACAAACCACATGCTTTCTTTTCGAAGAAACGCTTTCGGAATTTTGATTCTAGCCCTGGGGATCTTTAATATTGACTTCGGTTAGGCCTAAAAAAATATGTTTGGTTAGGGTTACTCGACCCTACCTATTTTTTCTGGTGAAACCTAGATTTTTTTCCAATTTACCAGAAAAATACAAAAAACATTGGTATTTTGGGTAATAAATGCTATATTTCTATATAAAAAAATAAAGAAAGATCCCTGCCTACCCTACATATCATGCCTATTTTTTTCTGGCATGTAACCCTAACCACACATTTTTTTTTTAGGCATTATAAAACAGGCAGGATTTTGAGTTGGATGCTTATGTCATGCCCTGGGAGTTACGCTTGAGGGGGTGGGTGGTGTCAACAATTATTACTACAATTGGTAATCAAAACATACATGATCCATAATTTGTATGCTTATTAACATTTTGTTGTTGTTAAATGTGTCCCAAAAAATGAATCACTCGTGTTATACAATGAATTAGAAAAAAGTTTCAATAGACTGCTTCATCCATTCAGGTTCCTTTTAAAGGGAATACAGCGACACAGCCAAACAATCTTTATTATTAAGAGTTATGAAAAACTTGGAAAATGGTGAAAGAATTACCAAAATCGGATGATAAACAAAGAAGATATATGATCGTTTGAAGATTCTGTAGAAACGGATATGGTAGCCGCCATTTTTAGAGCTATGACATCACAGTTCTCAATGACCATATAATGGAATATTGAAAAATATGAAAAATTACTCATTTACAGCGAAAAAAATTAAAGTAACTGTTTGAAGAATTTGTATAACTAATGTCAGTAATGCTTTATATGCCCAGTTAAGGAGTTTACATTCATTTGCAGTGATTTGCTTTGCTTTAAATGATATTTATCAATATTCCATATATGGTCAGGGCTATCCCTAGGTATTTTTTAAGGAGTGGTGGCATTTTTTGCGGAAAAAGGTGGATGGGTGCCGATAGGGGTGAAACCCCCTTCCCGCATACATTTTTAAATGCCAGTTGAAAAGAAGAGATTTGGCGTATATCTGTATCATAAGGAATGAATGAAATAATAAAAAACATCATATTTTATTATATTTTTATTTCAAAATCTTGTAATAAAAAATACTATGAAATCACTTTCTGACAGAATAAAAGACATATCAGTCTTGCGTACATCATTATATGCTAATATTCTAATTACAAATGCAATTGGTGGCAACCTTAATTATTTAATAGAGAAATCATTAGGCCAAATAAAATTATACCTGAGTGAGTTTACTATAACCCGACCGACCCTCTGAAAACACCCCCGACTCCATTTTTTTTATTGAAAACATTAATTTTTTTTTTTTCTGTTTTTTTTTTGTAAAAATAATTATGTTCACGTGATCACTACTGATCTCATGTGCTCATTGTTCTGCTGTTGGAACTGACCCTCTTCCGGACATGCGAAAAATAAATTAAACTGTTTTACCCCTTTGCAATAATTGAAAGTGATTGGGAAAAGAGCCTGTTGTTGCCATGCCTTTTGGGAAACAATAACACATACACAATTTCATATTGTTATCTATTGTAGTTTTTAAAATACCACATTTTCCCATTCATCAAAGCTCATCACCACCTTAAATGTAACATCGCCAAAAAATAAAATAATAAAATAAAATAAAATGCCTACCTACCTACCCAATTTTTTTCAGCAATGTTACAGTAAACACAGGTATAATTTTATTTGGCCTTGTACAATTACAAAATCTTCACTGAACTGCATAAGCAAACTGACGATTTCTCTTTAAAGATCCCGAGAATATTGATTAATTAACATAATTATCAAGATACTTATACACGATAAAAAATCAGTTAAATATGCTACCTTAATTATTTGATGGAGTTATTATTACATAATTACTAATTACAAAATATCTACCTCATTCATTATACTTACCTACCCTACCAAACGGACGATTTAGTTTGTAAAATCATTCTACTAATACACGATAAACGTTGAATTAAATTATCCATTAAAACCCGTCATCCCCATGCGTTACAAATACCAATCAACGATACTGCTCTCATTGTTTAATAAACCAAATTTAATTAGTGGCATGCACTCCCACAATCATCTTTTGTTTACTTAACACATACCCGGCCAGACATAACACAAGCCGTGTGTATTTAGAACCACGTGACCGCCTTTACTGCATCAACACGCATCATAGCTTCAGGCATGATTTACACACAGTCAGGTAATCAGCTGTTTAGTAAGGGAAAACTTGAAATGTTGATAGGATTAAGGGATCGCGGACACTGATTTAAAGCATCGCGGCTACATTAAGGCATGGTCGTAAGTCACTTTCTGTTTCGAAGGCATCGCGGCACCGCCACGCCTTAAATGGCTGGGGAAAGCCCTGATGGTCATATGGAACTATGATGTCATAGTTTTCAAAACGGCGGCTCCCATATCCATTTTAGTACAACCTTCAAATGGTCATATCTTTTTTGTTTATCATCCGATTTTGATAATTCTTTCACCTTTTTGCAAGTTTTTCAGAACTCTCAATAAAAGAGCATGTTTGGCTGTGTCGCTACATTCCCTTTATTAATACGTGTGTATGTAATTAAATTCTATCTTTAAGGTGTGTGTACACAAGTAGATCCTATAAGTTGAGCATTGGGTTCTAGAACACTCTCACAGTTTAAAACCTTGATGCGACATCAACTGCCCTTAGAAACACACCTAGCTAAAGCATGGACATTTACAAAACGAAAAGTATTTTACACAGAACTATACCCATATTTCAACTTTGTTTCCCAATACATATAAATTAACAAGGCCTATAATAAAGTCTAGCGCACTGTTGTCTGACAGCTGATGTTAAAATAATGCTTAACATATGCTTAGGCAAAAAAACAAAACCTGTGTTTCCGGGGGCCCTGACCGACCGTATTTTTTAGGGGCCGACCCTAAAACTTTTTATGAAAAAAAATAAAATGAAAAATAAATTCATTAATTTCTTCTGAACAATGATTTATCAAAATGTATCGAGGTAAACTGACATCACAGAGAAACTATCAGTTGTGTCATCAACTTGTATGGAGTTTATGAGATAAATACATATAGAATCTCGCAATATCTTGCTCCAAAAAACAAAAAAATGCCTACCTACCGACCCTAATTTTTTAGAGCATGCAATAGGAAAAAACTTCTCTTTTTTTTTTTGGCATTATCAAAAATACTAACATGTACTCCTGAATGATTTGCTGCTATAACTGAAAAATTGTCACAGTAGCATTGCAGTCTAAGAAAGTTGTAATCTGTCTGCTGCCATCTATAGGTTTACCATTGTCTGGTAACATTAACCTTCTTATTAGATCCGTTTCTAAATCTTCAACTTCATACACTGGTGCATCTAGATGAGTGCTATGCATTCCGACCAAAAGTAGGGAACCAAGGTCCACCCTGACCTACTTTCTACACTTCATTGTTGCTGTCAAAGGTTTTACATTATACATGTAGCTTCATTTCTAAGTCCTAGTGGTACACTCTCCATACTACGTAAACAGATCTAGATAGGTAAGACACAATTGGGAATTTTAGTGCGAATTTTCATTATATTGGGGGGAAAATAGAGTAAATCATACATTTCATTTTGTTTTGTAGCCTTTCAATTGGGATATTTTGTCTCAACCAACATTGTGAAAATAATGGATGTTTTGGCATTGGGAATATGACCAAATTACAGTTTTAAAAAAATGCCTAAAAGGGACATTTCTAAAATTAGTTTAGTTTTCAAGACAGCATGCAACACAAGTGTTTCATGGAACACCACACTCTTTGCAGTATTGGTGTGGTTATAAATACTTTTTAGCAGTTGTTGTATCATTTCATTGTTTTAGGAACAGCAAGATGTTCAAGGCGCTGGACCGCGTCAGGTATGATAGCCTAAAACTAAATCAGTCCAAGGACAAGTCGAAAACACCGCCGATAAAAGTGAAGTCTCTGGTCGACTTGAGCTGCATCGTCCTCAACTGGCATTCACTTCTCCTAGATGAGGGAGTGGGCACTCTCCCAACACACCTGGTACCCAAGCTCTTACAGCTCGCACTATTGAACAATCAAGCCTGGGCTGTCACTACCATAATTGCTAATTGGCCACTGGAAACGTTAAGGTACGTAGATACAACCAAGCCTGGGCCACACTACTATAATTTAAATTGATCACTGGAAACATCAAGATACATTGTAGCAACTAAGGGTCATCACTTTTCTCTTTTTTTTATGCCCCCGAAGGGTGGCATATAGTAGATGCACCGTCTGTCTGTTCGTTGGTACTTTCGTGTCCAGAAAAATATTCCGACATTAATGGACGGATTTTCAAATAACTATGGGAAAAGTGCTCACTGCAATAAGACGACATGTCACATGCAAAATCCAGGTCCATGGCTTCAAGGTAAAGGTCACACTTAAAGGTCAAAGGTCAAAAAGAAGTGTTTTCTTGTTTATATTTTGTGTCTGGTAAATAACTGTGACATTCATGGACGGATTTTCAAATAACCTGCCACAACTTGGCAAGTGTTCACCACAACAAGACAATGTGTCATGCGCGAAATCCAGATTAATAGCTTTAAGGTTAAGGTCACATTTGGAGGTCAAAGGTCAAAAAGAAGTGTTTTCTTGTTGATATTTTGTGTCTGGTAAATAACTGTGACATTCATGGACGGATTTTCAAATAACCTGCCACAAGTGTTCACCACAACAAGACAACGTGTCACGTGCAAAATCGAGGTCAGTAGCTTTAAGGTCAAGGTCACACTTGGATATCAGAAATCAAAAGGAAGTTATTTTATGTCCATATTATGTTGTCGTCACAGTTTTGAGCTGTGTGCATAAACATTTTGTTCATATAGTCACAAACCACTCAGGGGCATTTGTCACTTATAGTGACATTTCTTTTCTTTTTAGCTCGACTGATCAAGGATAAGCAGAGCTTATGCCGTGGTGCGTTGGCCACGGCTAAAAATAGATTTTTTAAATTTTTTGGGGAGATGACTACTTCTCAAAAACCTTAAGTGATATTGAATTGGAACCTTTACCAAAATTACTGGTGCGACATGTTCTTGGTCCTATTAACCAAGATTCATTTCGATTCCATGTCAAACATGGCAGCTAGTGGCCATCTTTGTTTACATGTACATAGAGTTATATAGGAAAAACTTGTGGCGACTACTCCTCGGAGACTACTTGAAGGATTTTCATGAAAATAAAAGAAATGTTGCTCTTGATGTCTAGTTGATCCTAGCAAAATTTCAGGTCGGACGGAAATGGCAGCCATAGCTAAAAAAAGATTCTTAAAAAATAAGTTTGTAGCGACTACTTCGTGAAAACTTTAAGTGATATTGATATAGGAATTTTTTCGAAAATGATCAGCATGACATGATATTGGTCCTTGTTGAAAATTATTTTGATGCGGCATTAAACATGGCCACCAGCGGCCATCTTTGTTTACATACAGTTATATAGTAAAAACTTGAAACCCGCTACTCCTCTAAAACTACTTGACAAATTCTTATGAAACTTCACACGAATGCTGATCTATCAGTAGAGCTTCAAGGTCATTGACTTCTTGTTTACAAAAATAGCACGGAATGTCATTTTGAACACTAAAAATAATCACATCTAGGTTAAACAGTTTATGATTTAAAAACTTTTTAAGGAGAGCATATATGATGCGTTAGTGTGCTGCCACTGATAAATATTTATTTAATCCAGTTGGTCATGTGTTGTAATATTCAGGTTTACAGACATCTTGACTGCTGAGGAGGCGGAACTGTTTGAGGAGGATATGGGTGTGGTCTGCTTCTACGTGTTTGAAGGCGTGACCGGCAGGACAAAGAAATGTAAACTCAAGTGTCTTGACTTCCGAGGAATTACGCTAAGTATGTTCCACCCTATTAAACTAAAGCTTTAATGGGAATGTAGTGACACAGCCAAACAGCTCTGTTACTGAGAGTTCTGAAAAACTTAGGGAAATGTGAAAGAATTATCAAAATCGGATGATAAACAAAAAAGAGATTTGACCATTTGAAGATTGTTCTAAAACGGATATTGGAGCCGCCATTTTGAGAACTATGATGTCATAGTTACAAATTATAATATATGGAATATTGATAAATATCATTTAAAGCAAAAAAAATCATGGCAAATGAATGCAAATTGCAAAATCGTTTAAAGCGTTATTGCCATTAAGTATACCTATTTTGCGTACAACTGCTGTCATTTCCCCATATTTATAAATATTCCATATATGGTCATTTAGAACTATGATGCCATATCTGTTTCAACAGAACCTTCAAAGGTCATGTCTTCTTTGATTATCATCCAATTTTGATAATTCGTTCACCTTTTTCCAGTTTTATTTAGAAATCTCGTATATAAATAAAGATTGTTTGGCTGTGTCGCTACATTCCCTTGAATGGGTCACATGTCAAGCTTGAAGTATTCCTCCAGCTTTTCAATTAGTACCTTGAATTTTTCATTCAGTATCATTTTACCTTAAAACTGCTTACATGCAATTAAATATTAAGCTAATAACAACTGGAAATTACTACACATTTGTCCCAAAACCAGATCATCATGGCCAATCTATTTGTATTCAGGTCAAAGTGCCATGTGGGCCAGGGCACAAAATTCCACTCGTCTGCTCGCCATGAGGCTCACTGATGCAGGACGAGTAGAAATGCAGATAAATTCTTTAAGATTTATCAATTTGACCATTCAAATATTATGAAGGAGGTTAAACTCAGAAACAAACTTTCCTGTCCTGTGGGCCATTCTTGTCAACTTGTTCCTTAGTGTTTCCCCTTTTCAGATCCTACATTTTGTAAGTTGATAGTACAGACCTGGCCTCTGTTGTCATTGAAGAAATCTCAATTGAAACCAAAGAAGCTGGCCAAGATCATTGCCACTGCTGCAGGTATGTATCTATTTTAACGTTTTGATGTCTTTGATACTTGGTATATGTATTGGTGGACATCGCTGGACGACAAAAAATACCAAGGTCAAAGTATATTTTATGTTATTTTCCCCAAACTTAACCTTAGGTAACTTTACCTCAGATAACTTTATGTGATTGCCTCACTTTATGTCTTTGATATTTGGTCATGTGTATTGCTGGCATTTGTGGACATCACTGAATGATAAAAAATATCAAGGTCAAAGTCATATTTTGCGTTATTTACACTAAAACATCAATTTGGTTAGGTAAGTTAAGCTCAGTTACCTTTTTCTGATCATTGATGGACATCGCTGGACGACAAAAAATACCAAGGTCAAGGTCCTATTTTGCATTATTTTCTCCAAACTTAACCTTAGTTAGGTAACTTAACTTTGGTTGGTAACTAATTAACCTCAGTTAACTTTATGTGATTGTTTCACTTTATGTCTTTGATACTTGGTCATATGTATTGTTGGCATTGGGAAACATTGCTGAACGACAAAAAATACCGAGGTCGATGTCATAGTTTGCATTATTTTCCAAAAACTACACCCTGGTTAAACCACTTAACTTCAGTAACTTAACTTCTTATGATTACCTCGCTTTTATTTGTTTGATACTTGGTCAAATGAAGTGTTGTCGTTGGTGGATATCATTTAAGCATCGCCGCGGTGGGCGAGACACCCTCAGACCAAGGTCTTGTTACATGTAGCATAAGCTTACGGTCCTCTTGCAAGTTTGTTCAAATGGCCTTCCCTAGTGTGTTGCATAGAATAATATAGGAAAATCTTGAGGAAAAATAAAAAATCTTCTGAATCAGTTGCTACAAGAGTTAAAGGTCTGTTATTTAGCATGTAGCATAGCTTATGGTCCTATACCAATTTTATTAGATGACTGATCAGAGTTCAGTAGAGCTTAGGCCGTGGTGCGGCGTCCGTCTGTCTGTCCGTCCGTAAACTTTTTTTTGTAGCGACTACTCCTCTGAAACTACTGAATGGATTTTCATGAAACTTTACAGAAATGTTGCCCATGAAGTCTAGTTGATCCTAGCAAAAATTCATGTTGATGTGAAATCCAAGATGGCTGCCAAATCTAAAAATAGGTTTTTTAAAAACAAGTTTGTAGCGACTACTTGATGAAAACCATAAGTGATATTGATATGAGACTTATTCTAAAATGATCAGCATGACATGATGTTGGTCCTTGTCGATAATCGTTTTGATTCGACGTTAAACATGGCTGCCAGCAGCCATCTTTGATTACATAGAGTTATATAATGAAAACTTGTAGCGACTACTCCTCTGAAACTACTTGACGGATTTTCATGAACCTTCACAGGAATGTTGCTCTTGATGTCTAATTGATCCTAGCAAAATTTCAGGTCGGCCGGAAATTCAAGATGGCCGCCACGGCTAAAAATAATTTTTCAAAATACAAGTTTGTAGCGACTACTTCTTGAAAAAAATAAGTGATATTGATATTGGACTTTTTCTAAAATGATCAGCATGACATGATGTTGGTCCTTGTCAAAAATCGTTTTGTTTCAATTTTAAACATGGCTGCAGCGGCCATCTTTGTTTACATAGAGTTATATAGTAAAAACTTGTAGCGACTACTCCTCTGAAACTACTTGGGGGATTTTCATGAAACTTTACAGGAATGTTGCTCTTAATGTCTAATTGATCCTATCAAAATTTCATATCGGCCAGAAATTCAAGATGGCCGCCACAGCTAAAAATAGATTTTTAAAAAATAAGTTTGTAGCGACTACTTCTTGAAAACTATAAGTGATATTGATATGGGACTTTTTCTAAAATGATCAGCATGACATGATGGTTATCCGAGTCGAACATTATTTTGATTCGACGTTAAACATGGCTGCCAGTGGCCATCTGTGTTTACATAGAGTTATATAATGAAAATTTCATGAAAGTTCACAGGAATGTTGCTCTTGATGTCTAATTGATCCTAGCAAAATTTCAGGCCGCCGGAAATTCAAGATGGCCGCCATGGCTAAAAATAGATTTTCAAAATACAAGTTTGCAGCGACTACTTCTTGAAAACTATAATTGATATTGATATGGGACTTTTTCTAAAATGATCAGCATGACATGATGTTGGTCCTTGTCAAAAATCGTTTTGATGCGATGTTAAACATGGCTGTCAGCGGCCATCTTTGTTTACATAGAGTTATATCATGAAAACTTGTAGAGACTATTCCTCTGAAACTACTTGACAGATTTTCATGAAACTTCACAGGAATGTTGCTCTTGATGTCTTATTGATCCTAGCAAAATTTCAAGTCGGCCGGAAATTCAAGACGGCCGCCACGGCTAAAAATAAATTTTCAAAAAACAAGTTTGTAGCGACTACTTCCTGAAATCAAAATCAATCAGTAGAGCTTCAAGGTCATGTTCAAATTATGACCCTGGGGTCAAATTTGGGAAAAAATGAAATAATCTTCTCTGAAATGAGGCATTAAGCTTTTATGATCTAAACTGTTAAAGGGTTATGAATCAGCAGTCCTTCTCCTTCACGATGGTATAATATTGCAGGTGTAGGGTGGTCTAAGCTTACTGATGACATCATACCAAAGATCCTGGAAGAGAGGTTAAACAACGAGATTATCAAGAGTGCTGACAGCAGAATTGTCCTGTCCAGAGGTACGTCAGAAAATCAGAAGTTATAACAGAAAGATAGCGATGGTATTTAATTCAAATATAAGTTTATCATGTAATGTTAGCTATTGGAACCATCTTTTTGGTGAATTGATCAGACATGATACTGTGAAAGTATGCCATACATTAGAGAGAATGCAAAGCCATCAGGGAAAGCAATACCCTAGACACATCAAAAAATTCACTGAACTTCTGTGTTAACTAGTGATTAAAGATGTTTGAATGTTGAGGTTTCCTAAGACCCCAAAAAGGGTTTGAAAAAGTAAAGAAAGGTAAATTCTCAAAAACAAACTTCATTATTTGCCATTTTTTTATTTAAATGCAGCAACTATAATAAAAATAAGGGTCTTGTTACTATAATACTACAACAAAATCATGATTACAGGCCACAGAATGGAGGTGAAGATGGACAGTGCACAGTTTACGACCAACAACATGTTCTTTATGGACTACATGATCTGTAACTGTCTCCGTAGTGTCACCCCCGTCTACCTCACCGTCTCAAATATTTATATCAAGTAAGTCATAGGGTTATATCCAGGGGTACTCGTCAGACTCTTGGACATTGTTAGGTCGTTGTCTGTCTGGCTGTCTGGCCGTTAGCTATTACCTGACAACTTTTAAAGTATAAGGTGTACAACAATGAAACTTTATAAACATATTCATCAAGATTCAATGCATACATCTGATAGAGTAGGGTACCCTACTCTTCGGTTCTTATTTTTTGAATTACTCCCCTTTAAAAAAGGTTTAACATGGAATTTAAGCGTCCCTTTTACAAGTGATTGTGGTAATTACTTTCAAAGACATGTCAAAGTATTAGGTGTACAGCAATGCAACTTTGCACACATCTTCAACAGGATCCATTGAATACATCTTAAAAAGGCCCATAACTCTCTGTTCATATTTTTTTAATTATTTCCCATTGAAAAAAGGTCTAACCTGAAACTTAACCTTGCGTACATGCCCCGCTAGTCACTAGGCGGTGCTGTTGTTTGTTTATCAGATGTTCCATTCAAATAATTGGCTTGTACCTTTTATTTTTAATTGATTTGTCATACCTTTTATTATAAATAATAATGCGACTTTTGATGGGCATATTATATACTGTTGTATACTGTTTGCAGTGATCTTGTTCTAAATAACTTTTGCTTGCCTCAGATTTGCTTATTTTGTATTAGATATGCATTTAATATTTCCTTGTCTATTTACAGTTCTGAGTATAGCCTTGTCTGTATATATTATAGATCAAAGTATTGCCTTGTCTATTTATAGGTCAGAGTTGGTGGATGGAGATGTGATTGCAGATTCTCTCTCTCCATTCCTGGTCCTGAAGGGTCAAGACATAGAGGTAAACAGCCGTTCATCACATACAATAGGATTACTATTGAAATAAATTTAAAACTGGGGAGGAGACTTTGAATAGGGACTTAAGCATTTAACCCTTAACCCGCTAAGCACGACTATAATAGCCTTTGCATCCATTGTAAACCCAGATCAGCCTGCGAGTAACTCGCAGGCTGATCAGGGTTTACAATGTCCTGGCTGCTGATCAGTCATTTCCTCCAAAACACCCCTTTGTCACATAAATGGTATGGTCTTAATTCAAAGAAAGAACAGTCCATTATATATATATGTAGCAGGTTAAGGGTTAAAATAGTGCTCGAAATCTGCTGAGTTTTTTTCTTTCTATTCTCTATATTAGTTGAATTCAAACATTTAATTATAAAAGTAATCCATATTAATTACAAAAAAAGAAAGAAAAAATGTCACAATGTGCATGCTAGCAGGGTTCTTATACTTTATGGTTATGAAACAACTCCCAGAATGTGGTTGTCATGTCTACCTGTATCTAATCGACTTAATCACACATTTAATGTGTATCCACTCAACAAAACGAAGCTGTTGTATTACATTTTAATTAATATTTTGAATAATGAAGTCATATACCAATAGAATTTAAATACAAATAATTTTCTTTATTGTTATTCGGTGATAAAGAATCTATTTCACTGGTTTAAAAACTCACATTCTTTATTAGGCGGCTGACATTTTGTTTTACTGATACAGACATGTTTACACATCCAAGAATAGTGAAAGAGATTCTGAAAGTGGTAACGATGTCTACATTGATACAGGTTATTGTCTTGCGTTGTCAGACAATAAGGTTTCAATGAATATTTTATTGACAGAAATCAAGGAAATCCCTCATCACAAGTGATTTCTCAATACAGTTGCATTTTAATTTAAAGCAATACAATTGGGAGATGAAATTGTGGTCTCTAAATAAAGGTGGTCGTCTGAGCAGGTTTGACAGCATGACGTGTCTACACATTCTAGGACAGTGAAACACAATCATAACACAGTGCTCACGCTACCATACGCCATGGTCGCCATTTGCGATTATTTTATAATACTGTCGATTATTTTAAAGAAATGTCGACAAGAAATGGCGATTATTTTATTTTAATTATTTTTTTTTATTTTTATAAATTTTTATAAATTTTTCGTATAATTGTCTGTTTGACACCCCAAGTAATAAATAATCTCAATAAACATTACATAATCTGTTCACGCCCCCTGTGATGTCGCCACGCGCTTATCAATTATCGCTTGTAAAAGTTGTTAATTCCTTTAATTGGCACTTCGTTGTCGGATAATCGGCATTGTTGAAAAAAATACTGCCTATGTTACCCATTATAAAACTGACTACCAGTAGATCAGGCCATAATTATCCAGATGACCCTAATAAACATCCTCTAATCCCTCTCATTCCCCAGGTCACCCGTGAAGTTGTTAGCCAATTAGTGCTGTTAATTTGCTAATTGCATATCACACCTAATTACATACAGCTGGTGTTGTGACAGCCATTGAAAGTTCTAATTATAAATGCAGCCAATCAGAATGTTTCTTGTTTATTGTTCAGTACTATCAACCAATCAATGAATCCTTTGCAAGTTCTACTTTCAGTTTGAAAAGATCGTGTCATGTGACTGATGATGTGACAGTTTTATCTTCGTTTTCAATTAAAATTAAAAGTCAAACTTTAGTGATTGAATTATTGTATAAATATTTCTAGTGATAAAAAGAAGCTCAATTTTGTAATTCAAAAATCTTTTTTAATTGCACAAAAGAAGGTCACGTGACCAAAACAGACTTTCAAAATGGCGGTCGACAGATTTTAAATATATAAACTAATCCGTTTTTTGCTGCTGGTAAGTGTTTTACAGGTAATAAAACATTGTGCGTGAATTGATTCATGTGTTGAAAGAAATTATCTCAAACTACACACAATTTGCAGCAGGAGTTTCTTCCTAAATATAAGGTTTAACAATTTAATTGTAAGAACCGTGTCCCATTCAGAGTCATTTTTTTTAGCCGATTACTTTTTCAACTAACTTAAGTCACTGTAACATAGACATTCCCTAATGTTTAATAATAAAATATAAAATAATTATTGAAATGAAAGAAGTAAGTCATGTTGTGGTCTAGTTGTTATATTATATAGCAAATAGGTTGCCTAGAGGTTGGGTGGGGAAGAGTATAGAAACAATTTGACATGAGCTAAGGAGGTCCATGTTGCGACTGATCTAACTTTCTTACGCATTAAAGTTGGCTATTATTTTCTTAACTAAAAGATGTGTGGCTATTAATTTAAAATGGCCAGTGTGAGCACTGATAACATATTAGTACAGTGATTAATGTTTTTATATTACGTTGTCAGAAAGTGAGAGTGCGAGGAATATTTTATTGATACTTCAGTCAAACCTAAATTAAGAGACAACAAAAGGGAAGTGTTTTGTTGGTGTTTTACGTCATTTTTAACGCATGTTATTATATATGATGGCCGAGTTTTTGTGGCGGAGGAAGGCCACCCACTTTTCCTGGGTAGAACCAGTACTGTACACCTCCCAGCATTCCGTAAGAGTTCAGAATTGACTGTCACCAGGTCTAGCAATACAGTTGGGTAGGTCTAATAAAACAATGTTCTCTTTACTAGGTGTGACTCCATATATATATTTGCTGTTTCAGTCCCTTGAAGGCCTTTCACTGCGGCAGCTAGAGGAGGGCATTTTTTTCATCATATCTTCCGACATCCAGAAATGTACGAACCTGTACAGCCTCGATATGCAAGACTGTAACATCTACCTCCAGGAGGGCATAACGCGCAGCCGAACCCTCGCTCGCACACATCTTGCAGAGACATTAAACTGCTTCGCACACTTACACAGACTTGATATCAGTTTCAACTACTTGCTTGGATGCTTAGGTGAATTATTGGACGCTTTGCAACACCCGTTAGACTTTTTAAGCGTACGTGGCTGTGATCTTAACGAAGGTGATCTCGCGCTTTTAGCAAAATCAAAACACGCGCCATGCTTGCGGGAACTTAATTTATCCAAGTTGTGTCAGTTTTCTATATACGAAAGTGATAGAATTTCACCAGCATACCTCATGAAGATAATCAAACATTTTCCGAAGTTAGTCGTACTGAATCTGTCTCAAAATCACCTACCTGACGTAGGTATTCCGGAATTCTGCGAAATTCTGGTACGTAATCTGACGCAGCTCAAGGGACTCGACATAGCAGGAAATATTATGCAGTTTGAGCACCAGCTTGACATGGTGAGAGCTTGTGCGAAAGTTCCCACAATGCAATGGTTGAGACTGACGTGCGTCAACAATATGTTGAACGACGGCATCATGTTTCCTAACAATCAAATTGAGGAGATGTGGTCTCAATTCAGAGATTTGCTGAAGTCGCTAGGGCGCGACGACATCTGCGTTGACGTTGTCAGACTGTCTTTTGCAATTCTTGTAGATCTCATTGATATTTTTGATTGAAGAAATGTACCATGCTGAAGGTGTGATAGTTGACAATATTGACTGAAGTCATGAATCTGCTGACATAACTGAGATGGAAGGCATCGACCTAGGTTCTGGAGATTCACTGACAATGAGCAACTGATTGTGCTAGTTGGAAGGCATCGACCTAGGTTCTGGAGATTCACTGACAATGAGCAACTGATTGTGCTAGTTGGAAGGCATCGACCTAGGTTCTGGAGATTCACTGACAATGAGCAACTGATTGTGCTAGTTGGAAGGCATCTACCTAGGTTCTGGAGATTCACTGACAATGAGCAACTGATTGTGCTAGTTGGAAGGCATCGACCTAGGTTCTGGAGATTCACTGACAATGAGCAACTGATAGTGCTAGTTGGAAGGCATCGACCTAGGTTACAGAGATTTACCGACAGTAAACAACTGATTGTGATACAGCTATGTCAGATAGACACAAAGGTGATGGGTTGATTAGGCCTGATTGTTACTGTCTGAGGGATTTTACTGCACTCGGATTGCTGGAGCAGGTTGAGGTTCTCTTGCAATATGCCTGACTGGTTGATAATATATATAAATATTTCATTCATGAGAGGGTAATATTAAAAATGTTGACAGTTTTGCACCAGACGACAGTAAAAAGGCACTTGCAAAATCAAGCTGATTTTGGAATTGTATCAAGGCGCAAAATTGACGGGCATGTGATTTTTGTTTTCTTATATTGCTGTTGGTATCAGTGCACACATGTATGTGTATTTGATATGAATGTATTACCTGTCAGATATGAAAGAACAGTGTAAAACTACACTGTCAGATATGAAAGAACAGTGTTAAACTACAAAAATATATAATATTTCTTCGTGGGAGTTTTACATGATTTTACAACTATATAATAATTCAGTATACCTCACAGGGTAACACTACCTTCTAGAATACAATATTATGACACGATACGAAGATATGCTGAAGATTTCAAAACAGACTCACAAACTGCTACAAGTACAATACATTAATGTTTAATTCTGAAACCAGTGGTTTACGAGACGTGTCACCTGAACAAAATGGATTGTACACTTTGATCCAGAACATAACATAGATGCAGTACAGAGATTAAATGACTATTTGCTGAATAAATAAACCTAATTCTTCCTTCGAATTTGTTCAATGAAAATTGCAGTTATTTCCGGTTTCTCCAAATACAAATTAGGATTTGTTATTACATTTATTATAGGTCAAAGATAAGGGTATTTCGTAGAGAAAATTCCAAATTACATGACTGACTGTCCGAGTTAACAGTTTGAGAATTAGCTTCATGTTGATTCTAAAACAGATTTTGATCCTTGAGGAAATCAGGGGTTTGAGCACTTGCAGTTTACAATATTTTCATATATGGAAATCATAGCAAAACATGATTGTATTATACACAAATGGACATCTCGGTTTGAACAAAAATTTAAAGAAACAACATTATAAAATATATTTTAAAATATAATGATTGTTTGAACTGTAATAAATAATTAAACCATTGATTTATTGACAGAACTGGAGGCATTCTGGAAGGTATTTTGGGTGTCCATTCAAATTCGAATACAACCATCATGACCATCCTAATGTGTCTCAGAGTCCTAGTTGCACAATTGACTAGGACCCATTATCTGCGCTAATTAATTATCGTTAATGAAATAGTTTGGTCTGTAAAACTAGATGACTCGGCTAGTTTTGTTGTATGAATGATTAATATTAATTCATGATTCTTTAAGGCGCTTATAAATTCTTGTTTTATGATAGAAGTACGCTTCATTTGAATTATATGTACAACTGTAAGCAATAATCCCCATTTAAATTATCATTTATGATTTAATAGCAACAAAACGCCGTCGAGACGTCATGACTGAACATTTGCATTTAAAGCATATGTACATTTCATATGAAACTTAAAGCCCCAACTACCATATAAAAGCCAGAAGATGGCGCTGTGGCAGGTTTCTATATAAATTATACATGTTTAACATCAGAGGTCCCTTTTTCAAAATTTTGAATAAACTACTGTAAAATAAATTACGAAAAGTTGCACAAAAAACCATTTAAACATGTTAATTGGTGTAATTATTTTTTTGAACAATCATTTGCAAAGTATAGTTTCAAAATATAATTTAAACAAACTGTCAAACAATTTGGAGGGGTAGGCAGAGGGGTAGAATCCCCGCAAATTCGTGTTCATTTTATCATTTTTAGCTCAACTGATCAGAGATCAGCGGAGCTTATGCCGTGGTGCGGTGTCCGTCGTCCGTCCGTCCGTCTGTCCGTCTGTCCGTCTGTCCGTCTGTCCGTCTGTCTGTCCGTAAACTTTTATTTGTAGCGACTTCACAGCTGAAACTACTGGATGGATATTCATGAAACTTTACAGAAATGTTGCCCATAAAGTCTAGTTGATCCTAGCAAAAATTCATGTTGATGTGAAATCCAAGATGGCCACCAAAGCTAAAAATAGAGTTTTAAAATACAAGTTTGTAGCGACTTCTTCTTGAAAACTATAAGTGATATTGATATGGGACTTTTTCTAAAATGATCAGCATGACATGATGTTGATCCTAGTCAAAAATCGTTTTGATTCAACGTTAAACATGGCTGCCAGCGGCCATCTTTGTTTACATAGAGTTATATAGTAAAAACTTGTAGCGACTACTTCTCTGAAACTACTTGGCGGATTGTCATGAAACTTTACAGGAATGTTGCTCTTGATGTCTAATTGATCCTAGAAAAATTTCAGGTCGGCCGGAAATTCAAGATGGCCGTCACAGCTAAAAATAGATTTTTAAAAAATAAGTTTGTAGCGACTACTTCTTGAAAACTATAAGTGATATTGATATGGGACTTTTTCTAAAATGATCAGCATTACATGATGTTGATCCTAGTCAAAAATCGTTTTGATTCAACGTTAAACATGGCTGCCAGCGGCCATCTTTGTTTACATAGAGTTATATAGTAAAAACTTGTAGCGACTACTCCTCTGAAACTACTTGGCGGATTGTCATGAAACTTTACAGGAATGTTGCTCTTGATGTCTAATTGATCCTATCAAAATTTCAGGTCGGCCGGAAATTCAAGATGGCCGTCACAGCTAAAAATAGATTTTTAAAAAATAAGTTTGTAGCGACTACTTCTTGAAAACTATAAGTGATATTGATATGGGACTTTTTCTAAAATGATCAGCATGACATGATGTAGATCCTTGTGGAAAATTATTTTGATTCGACGTTAAACATGGCTGCCAGTGGCCATCTTTGGTTACATAGAGTTATATAGTAAAAACTTGTAGCGACTACTCCTCTGAAACTACTTGACGGATGTTCATGAAACTTCACAGGAATGTTGCTCTTAATGTCTAGTTGATCCTAGAAAAATTTCAGGTCGGCCGGAAATTCAAGATGGCCGCCACAGCTAAAAATAGATTTAAAATAAATAAATTTGTAGCGACTACTTCCCAAAAACAATAAGAGATATTGATATGGGACTTTTTCTAAAATGATCAGTATGACATGATGTTGGTCCTTGTCGAAAATCGTTTTGATTTGACCTTAAACATGGCTGCTTTGTTTACATAGAGTTATATAATGAAAACTTGTAGCGACTACTTCTTTGAAACTACCTGACGGATTTTCATGAAACTTTACAGGAATGTTGCTCTTAATGTCTTATTGATCTTAGCAAAATTTCAGGTCGGCCTGAAATTCAAGATGGCCGCCACGGTTAAAAATAGATTTTCAAAAAACAAGTCTGTAGCGACTACTTCCTGAAATCAAAATCAATCAGTAGAGCTTCAAGGTCATTGACCTCTTGTTTGTTCATGTTCATTAAAGGTCTTCATCATGATCCCTGCATTGTTTCAGGTGCCATCTCGCTCACATCAAAAGAGCAGTGGCAGAAAAACAATAAAGGTGGCTCCAGCGTAAATGGAGTTTCTACGATATAATTTGCAGCAACTCTGCAGTTCAGGGTGAAAAGGTTCTAGACCCATTTTCCATATTTTATCTCGATGTACATGAAGGATGAGCCTGGCATGTTCATGCTTGTTAGGTGCCATATAACCTTTCAAGTGTTGGTGCGCCTTAAAGGGGGTACATCAGGATTTTTCTAGAAACATCTTAAATTATAAAAATGTTCCATTTCATGATAAAACACTTATATCAATCAAAATATGCTGTTAGAACCATGTTGTTAATGTCTGAACTTTGAATACACCATATAGCTAGAACGGAATTAGACGTAAAATGCTGAAATTAACCATGGTGCGTCACCTAGGATAGCACATATTACTGTGCTGAACCAATTTCTTTGCAAAACAAGGATCATTTTTAGGCTCTTTCATTATGTTTTGGCAATGTAGAATAGAAAATGTTAATATTTGTCAATTTTAAGTCGGACACTTAGACCCCCATGAAAAGCCTGATGTACTCCCTTTAAAACCCAATTCAGTTAGTTAATAACCTGTAATAAAAAACAACTTATTCATGAAACACAAACATGCAGGTTCTGTTGTGCACTATTTCATCATGAACAGAACCAGCAGCTGACAGCCAGGCAAACTCTGTATACTTGGTCATGATGTATGTCTGGTAACAGTGTTGACCTGTATATGTTGCAGTTGTATCAAGAGTCTGTAACGGTACTGTAACATTACTGTACGAGTTGTCCACAGTTTTTCATGGGTTCACATTGGTTTACCTCTTGGTTTATGATGTACTGCTGTATTGTTTTAAGGTGCTGCTATTATATTTTTGAAATAAGCTATTTAGGTTATTTAGGTTATTACAGCGTTGGGTGTGTTTTTCAAAGTAACTGCAACAAGTTATTTTCAGATATGCATTTAATATTTTTCATCTACTATGTTTTCTATCAAAACCAGATTTTTCCTGTAACATATGACATTTTTCTCTGGTCTTTCTAATTTGATTTTTTTTCTTTCTTTTTTTTTTTAATTAAAGTTCCCCTTGTGGTTGCCGGGGTAGAATACAACCACTGCAAATCCCGCTAAAGGCAGAGGTATTAGGACCCACCCGTCATGTTCATTTTGTCATTTTTTTATCAGGCTCGTTCAGGGTCTTCTTCATGGCACCGCATGTGGAATTGTGACTCCATCGTAAATGGAGTGTCTGCAATAGAATTTGCAGTTCTGCAGGTTAGAAGGTGCTAGGCCCATTCTCCATATTTTTATCTAAATGTAAATGGAGGATGAGCCAGGCATGTTCATCCCTGTTTGGTGCCATATAACCTTTCTTGTGTTGGTGCGCCGTAAAACCCAATTCAATTTAATGAAAGTATCCTAAAGTTATTTTACCAAAAGTATGAATGAACTCTTACTCTGTGTCAAAGGGAAATCATTTTGTCCTTGAAAATAACTCGTTTCAGTTGTTTCAAAAATAATTTAAACAAGTTACACCCCGGACTGATTATATATAAATTATTATGGCAGTGCCATAATGCATTAGTCTGCTCATAATATTAAGACTCATTGCCCGGCCCGCATGGCTCTGGAAATATTTTGAAAATCCACTTGCCCAGGGTTTCAGATTCTGTTAAACTGTCAAGTGGGAGGGATTAAACAACGACAAACAACACAGGTCAGTTTTATGACACTTACCAATAATTGCTCGCTGCGAAAGTGACAGGTCGTTAATTCCTACTCAATTGTCAGCATACTTTACAATTAAGCCACAACTTCGCTTGATTATTTATCTAATACTGAAACATCGGGAAAGTGACGGACAACCAGATTTGCAAAATCCACTTGCCCGGGGGCGTTAGGCAACCATATTTCCAGAGACCACCCCAGCATATTAGTGTCCAACCAGTCAGCTGGCATAATACTTTCCATTTTCACGCAATTATTTTTTAGTTTGATTTAATATTTTGCAAACGTAACATGAAGGTAATTAAAAATTATATATCTATTTCAGGTGAAAGTGTTTAAACATTTTATGTTTTTCCTTACTTAAAACCATACTTAATAACATGTGTATTTTTTCTTTACAAATTGGAACAAAGTTGTTATCTAACATTGTCTTGTTGTTGTTGTTTTTAGCTCGACTTTTCGAAGAAAAGGCAAGCTATTCTTAATGCCCAAGCGTCAGTATTACCATTACCATTAGTTAACTTTTTTTGGTAAGCTCATATCTCACAAACCGCCTGCCAGAAGTCCATACAACTTCACACATGTATTTAGTATAAATAGATAACATGCCACACATAAGTCACATAACTCTGCAACCTAATTTAAAGGAGTTGTTGCACTATTCTGGTACTAGAGTCAAAAGTGGCTGTAAAAACCATGGAAAAAGCTGAAAGAATTATCAAAATATCATAAAAAATACTGGAGATATGATCTTTTAAAAATTGCAGATATTCTCAAACGGAGGCAGCCATCTTGGATTGATGACATCATCGCGCCATTTTACCATTTATTGTGTATTGATAAATATCATTTTGAAACAAAGAATATCACTGCACATACATGTAAATCGTAAAAAGAGCAGATAAAGAATAAATATTTTACTTTGTACATGTTGTATTTATAATTTAATACATTTATTTGCTTTAAACACTCTTTATTATCTATTTTCCATATATGGAAAAAGGGGCGATGACGTCGTCATTCAGAGATGACTGCATCAATTGGAGTCTTTTTGCACATTTTCAAAAGGTCATATCTCCTATACTTTTTAAGATATTTCGATAAATTTCTCATCTTTTTCCACGGTTTTTAACGCCCATTTAAATGAAATTAGTTCCATAATAGTACAACATTCCCTTGAACATATGCTCCTTTTTGTACTTTTGTCAATTTTGGGCTTAACATTTTATGGTAAGCTCATATCTCACAAACCACCTGCCAGAACTCAATTAAACTTCCCACATATATTCAGTATTAATAGATAACATGCCACGTGCAAGTCACATAACTCTGCAACCTATTTAGGCAAAGTTATGCCCCTTTTATATTTAAGTTTAAGTTTAAACATATTTATTTTACATCGATTGCGAAACAAGTTATTGCAACTTAGATTAATCACTCTCGATGGCTTCCTGGGTAGAACCAGTACTAAGCAATGTGGATTAATTATCTTGCTCAAGGATAAATAACGTGGCCGAGGCGAGGATCGAACCCACGACCTCTCGATTATGAGTTTGGCGCTCTACCACTGGACCACGCACTCCACACTTTTATATTTAGTTTTTATTCGTTAACTGTTAGCAGTAAGCTCATACCTCAGAAACTGCTGGACAGAAATTTAACATCAGAAAAGGGTCCAAACACTTAAGGCGTACCAGGTTTATACTCTTCTGGATCACATTATATTGTAACGTGTACACAGACGTTTTGTACAATTGAGGCGCAAATATGATATACATATATATATTCAATTAAGACTGAACTACTGGTTATAGATAAATAATTCGAATTTGTAGTATGGTCGGTGAAATTGTCTTTGATGAGTGCATATCATAAATTCATTTAATTCAGAATAAGCAAAGGGGCAGTGCTTTAACATACTCTAACATCCGATAAATTGAAGTTAGAGTATGAACAGGGTCACTAAGTACACCATACTATAAAAAAGATAGAGTCTGTCTCAGCTTGTTGGTTATTTAAAAACGTTAATGGTCTGTGCCCATCTCGGTGTTTAAGTAAAGCAACTCGCTGAGACCAGACTATCTATTACTAAACAGTTCATTAACACAGTACAGATTATTAATAATTAATTAAGAATCGACCAATATCATCAACAGAGTCGGCAGTTATGGTTATAAAGTAATCGTATTATTGTGTGTTTGTTTGATACCGTCATTTTTCACCATATTTTAGGCTATGTATGACAGCTGATTTTTAGTGGTCATCCGTAAGAATTGAAATGTTCTATATAACACATTCAGGTAAATAACCCAACTTGTCAATGCTGATGAGACTATGGCGCTGGCTGAATTCGAACTACCTCCCAAGGCCTGTAACAGTTAAAACTAGCTGGTATCTTGCGAATTGCTGTTTCTACCAAAACAAAAATCTGGAATCTTCGGAACAACAACAAACACGAGTTTAGAAGAGCCCTTCTCATTCTTACTGCAGCTGGTTAATCAGTTTGATTGGTCCGATTTTAAGCCCTTATGCAAAACATGGAATTATCCAGAAGTAATCAACATTTTATGAAAAAGTGTTGTTTAACAAATTACAATAACTACCCACGCCTCTGCCTCAGAGGAAGATGAGATAAAGGATTAAATAGAATTTTCCCATCAGACATGCCTCCACCAGGCGGAGAACCCACATTGGGCAGAGGTCTGTAGCTAGTTCAGAAGTGCAAAGCCTTATCCACTGATTAGGGAGGCCGCTAGCCTCGTTCACCCGGCCCGCTTCTGATTTCTTTGTTACGCTATGCGTGTAGGATCCAGAACCAAGGCCTGGGGAAAATAGGACGTTTGAAATCGCCCTAACGTTCTGGGCGATTTTGGCGAGATTTTTAGAGATTCAACAAGACTTTCAAAAAACATATTTTTAAGTTAGTTTAAAAATAATGTCTTATTTTTAACTTATGAGAAGCAGCAAGTGACGTTAAAAGATTAACTGATGCATCAGCAATTGACGTACGTTTCTTTACAACATGATGTCACCCAAACATCGACTTTATGCGCGTGAAGAAAACGAGCAAATGTGCAAGTGGTTTACTTTCTGTGCATAAACTAGTCTCCATAACAGGGTGTCGTGCAAAACTATTGTATCTCCTTCTTATGTAGTTACAGTAGTTCTGCACTGATATCCAGTACGCCCTCATGTATATGCCATGGAAACATATTTTAAGAAACAGTACTATATTACTTACCATTGTGACAACTCCACAAACACCCTATCAGATAACTCGCATAACCTGAATCTTCCTTCGGGTGATCACTACCTGTGATATCCAACTTTTCTCATCTGATCAGCTGAGCCCTTTTTAACTTGTTCAGTTTTAGGAGATTAGCCCCAACAGTAAAATCAAGACCTATGCGCTCACACAAGAATTTGTCATTAAATATGGAACACTGCAATAGTCTGCAGTCGCTTACCTGACATAGATCGCTTACCTGACATAGAAACTAGCAGCTCGTGCCCTTCATGGCACCTTTAGACTTTTGACGTAAATTCGCAATGGCAGCATTAATTTTGTACATGGACTCAATATACATCCTTTGTGTTTTAATAACGGACATTTGAGATCATTTAATGTAGCTAACCGTCCTTATTGGTATATGGTCTATACTAACCGCCCTTGGTGGCATATGGTCTATATTAACTTCCGTTTGCTCAGTTGACTGGTAAACTTGTTCAGCTGCACTTGAGGTGCTCTCGCTTTTTGTATCGCCCACGCTAGACATCACTTTTTCAGTGGCGGCGGCCGCATTTGAAATCAACTATAACTCAACAACAGCTGCTTGTATTTTCCTGAAACTTTCTCAATGCTTTGTTGGGTCAAGGGACATCTCGTAATGCCAAATATACCAAGGTCAAGATCATATTTTGTGTTATTTTCCCAAAACTTAACCTTGGTTAGGTAACAACCTTGGTTAAGGTAACAATCTCAGTTAACTTATGTGATTGCCTCACTTTATGTCTTTGATACTAAATTGTCATTTGTATTATTGACATTGGTGGACATCGCTGAACGACAAAAAATACCAAGGTGAAGGTCATGTTTTGCGCCTTTGATACTTGGTCATTTGTATTATTGACATTGGTGGACATTGCTGAACGACAAAAAATACCAAGGTCAAGGTCATGTTTTGCGTTATTTACCCTAAACATCAGTTTGGTTTTGTTAGGTAAGTTGACCTCAGTTAACTTCTTCTGATGTTTAATTTCTTTGTTTGATACTTGGTCATATGTATTGTTGGCATTGGTGGACATCACTGAATGACAAAAATTACTAAGGTCAAGGTCATATTTGGCGTTATTTCCCCCAAACTTAACCTTGGTTAGGTGACTTAACCTCAGTTAACTTTACGTGGTTGTCTCACTTTATGTCTTTGATACTTTGTCATATATATTGTTGGCATTGGTCGACATCGCTGGACGACAAGAATACCGAGGTCAAGGTCATGTTTAGCGTTATTTTCCCCAAACGTAACGTTTGTTAGGTAACTTAACCTCAGTTAACTTCATGTGATTGCCTCACTTTATGTCTTTGATACTTGGCCATATGTATTGTTGGCATTGGTGGACATCGCCGAACGACAAAAATGCCAATGTCAAGGTCATAGTTTGGGTTTGATACTATACTTGGTGATAGGAAGTGTTGTCTTTGGTGGACATCATTAAAGCACACATTTAATAAAATATTTTATGTCGTTTGCCGCGGTGGGCGAGACACCCTCAGACCGAGGTCTTGTCTATTACCTGCATTCATTCCTACATACAACTGCAATACATTTCAGTGCCATGTTTCATAAAGTTCCATTCCAACCCCTGCATTGTCATTCAGAGCAGTGCATTTCAGTGCCATCTGATGTAAACTTTCAAGCCAACCACAGCATTGTCATTCAGTTGTGCATTTACATATCATTTGGTATACATTTTCATACAACCACTGCATTGTCAATGCATTTCAATAACGTTGGAGAGTATTTCAGCGTCTTATCTGGTATTAAGTGTTAAACTGACTACGGCATTTGCCATCGGACATATAAATTCAAACCAAAATAAGTGTAAAAGTCGAACAGGAAATGCAGCTTTCACAGAACACCGTAAACCCAAAAACACGCAAAAAGACAAACATGAATGGCAATGTTAATAAAGAAGAAAGGCATATGACGTCACAAACACAAAAAGAGTTGACATTAGGGCTACCGCCTTGGAACGGTCAGTGGCAAAAAAGGCCGCTTGGGGTTTAAACCAGGTTCTAGTGGGCACCAAACCTCACACTTACAATACTTCATCCCAATAAAACGGGACAATGTAAATAAAGAGATCCCCGCCATGCACAAGTAAAACACAAAGATGCTCGTGTATATATAAATACAAAAAAAAACAATAGCATAGAAAGCCACAAAGAAGGTACTCAGTGACTTGGCAGAAGCCAGAGCAACAAGAGAATAAATCATTGAGACTGTAAACGGGTCCACCACCAAGCATGCAGTGCATTGCAAAATGATAGGGTCATAACATCTTTTGATAAACCTTTTAACCTGTTTAACAAAGATAGTATGAAAGTGATCATGACCAAGGATCTTACGAAGTTTGTAAATCACGTCACCATAGTAGTCAGGTTGTGATAGTCCTTGTTGCAGAAGAGTTCTTAAATTACTTTTATATTTGGAAAGAAGATCAGGGTTACGATAATAATAATAATATGCAAATGTTTCGCGAAGTTTATGGTAATGGTAGCCCTGATGGAGTAACTTTTTAGTTATACAAAGATTACGAATATTAAAGTCCTCAACTCGAGTACAAGCTCTAGAAAGACGAATAAGTTGAGACACATAGACCCCATAAGAAGTTGCTCAAGGAGCATCCCCATCTAAATGGGAATAATTAACAATATCAAAATTAAAATCATCTCCCTTGTCATAGATTTTGCTAATTATTTACCATTTTCAATAGAGAGATGCAAATCGAAAAAAGAAGCGTTAATATCAGAAATATTAGCTTTGTTAAGTTGAAGTTCTTTAGGATATATATTAGTAACCATAGTAGAAACGAATGGGTTGTCAAATGTTCAATATGTCATCCAGATACCGAGAGGTGGCATTAAAGGCTTCAATAACATCTGCCTTTGTATCTGGTGAAAAACTCAACACGAAATCTCTTTCATAGCAATATAAAAACAAATCTGCGACAAGAGGTGCACATTTCGTACCCAACGGTTTCGGTGTAGTGAAACTAAATGGTATATAATTTCATACCGACCACTGGATTGTCATTCAGTGCTGTGCATTTCAGTGTCATCTGGTATAAAGTTTCATACCAACCAATGCATTGTGATTCAGTGCTGTGCATTTCAGTGCCAATGCATTGTCAGTGAGTGCTGTGCATTTCAGTGTCATATGGTATATAGTTTCACACCGACCACTACATTGTCATTCAGTGCTGTGCATTTAAATGCCATCTGGTATACAGTTTCATACCGACCACTACATTGTCTTTCAGTGCTGTGCATTTCAGTGTCATCTGGTATATAGTTTCACACCGACCACTACATTGTCATTCAGTGCTGTGCATTTAAATGCCGTCTGATTTGAAGTTTCATACCGACCACTACATTGTCATTCAGTGCTGTGCATTTAAATGCCGTCTGATTTAAAGTTTCATACCGACCACTACATTGTCATTCAGTGCTGTGCATTTAAATGCCATTTGGTATAAAGTTTTATACCGATCACTACATTGTCATTCAGTGCTGTGCATTTAAAAGTCATCTGGTATAAAGTTTCATACCGACCACTACATTGTCATTCAGTGCTGTGCATTTAAATGCCGTCTGATTTAAAGTTTCATACCGACCACTACGTTGTCATTCAGTGCTGTGCATTTAAAAGTCATCTGGTATAAAGTTTCATACCAACCACTACATTGTCATTCAGTGCTGTGCATTTAAATGCCGTCTGATTTAAAGTTTCATACCGACCACTACATTGTCATTCAGTGCTGTGCATTTAAATGCCGTCTGATTTAAAGTTTCATACCGACCACTACATTGTCATTCAGTGCTGTGCATTTAAATGCCATTTGGTATAAAGTTTTATACCGATCACTACATTGTCATTCAGTGCTGTGCATTTAAAAGTCATCTGGTATAAAGTTTCATACCGACCACTACATTGTCATTCAGTGCTGTGCATTTAAATGCCGTCTGATTTAAAGTTTCATACCGACCACTACATTGTCATTCAGTGCTGTGCATTTAAAAGTCATCTGGTATAAAGTTTCATACCGACCACTACATTGTCATTCAGTGCTGTGCATTTAAATGCCATCTGGTATAAAGTTTCATACCGACCACTACATTGTCTTTCAGTGCTGTGCATTTCAGTGTCATCTGGTATATAGTTTCACACCGACCACTACATTGTCATTCAGTGCTGTGCATTTAAATGCCATCTGGTATACAGTTTCATACCGACCACTACATTGTCATTCAGTGCTGTGCATTTAAATGCCGTCTGATTTAAAGTTTCATACCGTCCACTACATTGTCATTCAGTGCTGTGCATTTAAAAGTCATCTGGTATAAAGTTTCATACCGACCACTACATTGTCATTCAGTGCTGTGCATTTAAATGCCGTCTGATTTAAAGTTTCATACCGACCACTACATTGTCATTCAGTGCTGTGCATTTATATGCCATTTGGTATAAAGTTTTATACCGATCACTACATTGTCATTCAGTGCTGTGCATTTAAAAGTCATCTGGTATAAAGTTTCATACCGACCACTACATTGTCATTCAGTGCTGTGCATTTAAATGCCGTCTGATTTAAAGTTTCATACCGACCACTACATTGTCATTCAGTGCTGTGCATTTAAAAGTCATCTGGTATAAAGTTTCATACCGACCACTACATTGTCATTCAGTGCTGTGCATTTAAATGCCGTCTGATTTAAAGTTTCATACCGACCACTACATTGTCATTCAGTGCTGTGCATTTCAGTGTCATCTGGTATATAGTTTCACACCGACCACTACATTGTCATTAAGTGCTGTGCATTTAAATGCCGTCTGATTTAAAGTTTCATACTGTCCACTACATTGTCATTCAGTGCTGTGCATTTAAATGCCATTTGGTATAAAGTTTTATACCGATCACTATATTGTCATTCAGTGCTGTGCATTTAAAAGTCATCTGGTATAAAGTTTCATACCGACCACTACAATGTCATTCAGTGCTGTGCATTTAAATGCCGTCTGATTTAAAGTTTCATACCGACCACTACATTGTCATTCAGTGCTGTGCATTTAAAAGTCATCTGGTATAAAGTTTCATACCGACCACTACATTGTCATTCAGTGCTGTGCATTTCAGTGCCATCTGATGTAAACTTTCAAGCCAACCACAGCATTGTCATTCAGTTGTGCATTTAAATATCATTTGGTATACATTTTCATACAACCACTGCATTGTCAATGCATTTCAATAACGTTGGAGAGTATTTCAG
The DNA here is from genome assembly GCA_037043455.1 of Cyrtodaria siliqua. Classification (NCBI taxonomy): domain Eukaryota; kingdom Metazoa; phylum Mollusca; class Bivalvia; order Adapedonta; family Hiatellidae; genus Cyrtodaria; species Cyrtodaria siliqua. Next base: position 96,005 of record JAWPHD010002087.1, on the reverse strand, counting down.
CGTCTTATCTGGTATTAAGTGTTAAACTGACTACGGCATTTGCCATCGGACATATAAATTCAAACCAAAATAAGTGTAAAAGTCGAACAGGAAATGCAGCTTTCACAGAACACCGTAAACCCAAAAACACGCAAAAAGACAAACATGAATGGCAATGTTAATAAAGAAGAAAGGCATATGACGTCACAAACACAAAAAGAGTTGACATTAGGGCTACCGCCTTGGAACGGTCAGTGGCAAAAAAGGCCGCTTGGGGTTTAAACCAGGTTCTAGTGGGCACCAAACCTCACACTTACAATACTTCATCCCAATAAAACGGGACAATGTAAATAAAGAGATCCCCGCCATGCACAAGTAAAACACAAAGATGCTCGTGTATATATAAATACAAAAAAAAACAATAGCATAGAAAGCCACAAAGAAGGTACTCAGTGACTTGGCAGAAGCCAGAGCAACAAGAGAATAAATCATTGAGACTGTAAACGGGTCCACCACCAAGCATGCAGTGCATTGCAAAATGATAGGGTCATAACATCTTTTGATAAACCTTTTAACCTGTTTAACAAAGATAGTATGAAAGTGATCATGACCAAGGATCTTACGAAGTTTGTAAATCATTTAAATGCCGTCTGATTTAAAGTTTCATACTGTCCACTACATTGTCATTCAGTGCTGTGCATTTAAATGCCATTTGGTATAAAGTTTCATACCGATCACTATATTGTCATTCAGTGCTGTGCATTTAAAAGTCATCTGGTATAAAGTTTCATACCGACCACTACAATGTCATTCAGTGCTGTGCATTTAAATGCCGTCTGATTTAAAGTTTCATACCGACCACTACATTGTCATTCAGTGCTGTGCATTTAAAAGTCATCTGGTATAAAGTTTCATACCGACCACTACATTGTCATTCAGTGCTGTGCATTTAAATGCTGTCTGATTTAAAGTTTCATACCGACCACTACATTGTCATTCAGTGCTGTGCATTTAAATGCCGTCTGATTTAAAGTTTCATACCGACCACTACATTGTCATTCAGTGCTGTGCATTTAAATACCATTTGGTATAAAGTTTTATACCGATCACTACATTGTCATTCAGTGCTGTGCATTTAAAAGTCATCTGGTATAAAGTTTCATACCGACCACTACATTGTCATTCAGTGCTGTGCATTTAAATGCCGTCTGATTTAAAGTTTCATACCGACCACTACATTGTCATTCAGTGCTGTGCATTTAAAAGTCATCTGGTATAAAGTTTCATACCGACCACTACATTGTCATTCAGTGCTGTGCATTTAAATGCCGTCTGATTTAAAGTTTCATACCGACCACTACATTGTCATTCAGTGCTGTGCATTTAAATGCCGTCTGATTTAAAGTTTCATACCAACCACTGCATTGTAATTTAGAGCTGTGCGATTCAGTGTCATCTGGTATAAAGTTTCATACCAACCAATGCATTGTGATTCAGTGTTGTGCATTTCAGTGTCCTCTGGTATAATGTTTCATACCAACCAATGCATTGTGATTCAGTGCTGTGCATTTCAGTGTCATCTGGTATAAAGTTTCATACCAACCAATGCATTGTGATTCAGCGCTGTGCATATCAGTGTCATCTGGTATAAAGTTTCATACCAACCAATGCATTGTGATTCAGCGCTGTGCATTTCAGTGTCATCTGGTATAAAGTTTCATACCAACCAATGCATTGTGATTCAGCGCTGTGCATTTCAGTGTCATCTGGTATAAAGTTTCATACCAACCAATGCATTGTGATTCAGCGCTGTGCATTTCAGTGTCATCTGGTATAAAGTTGCATACCAACCAATGCATTGTGATGCAGCGCTGTGCATTTCATTGTCATCTGGTATAAAGTTTCATACCAACCAATGCATTGTGATTCAGTGCTGTGCATTTCTTTCGAGAGTTCCGTTCATGTACCTGCCTTCCTTAATGTCACCAAGTCGGAAAACTCCGTGGGGTGTTCACAGAATCCTTTAAGAATTATGTCCCCTTTTGTGTAATCCCATTGAATGTGCATTAACAAAGGCACACAATTAGAACTCAAATAATCGTGAATGTTTTTACATGTAACTTGCAGTTTAATGTTTACACTTTTATCTAGACCGTACTGTACTTGAATAATACATACATGTACTTCCTTGATAAAACTGTTTATTGATCCATATTCAGCTTATGTCATACCCAAGGTCATGTGTGTATTGACTAATTCACACATGTATGTATACTTAACGCCATTAAACGTTTTTTTGTTTATTTTTTAATAAATATGTCTCCAAGATCGATTGTAGTTTTATGTACATGTTAGAAATTATCCACATTCCCTATAAATCTGATGACCGATCAAATTCATGTATTGAAAGAAGTAAAATCGGAATTATGCGAAAATCACGTGCACACCAAACTTGCGTTTTTAATGGCGTTAAGTATATAATGCAAGGGTAGCACTTCAGAAATAAATGTTTAAACATATTAAACGGGAAGTTTCATGTAAAAATATTCAAGATTATTTGATCTAATTTTTATCTTTTTCAAATGCAATCTCAATGTAAATACACAAAAGGGGACATAATCCTCAACAACATTCTGTTCTTCTTTGGCCATTACCAAGAATACATGGAGTGGGCTGGAATGCATCTGTACAAAAGCAACTTACTTTGCGATGAGTATTTGAAAAGTATTAAGTATGACAAGGACACACGACGACAATCTCGCAGTTTGTATCAATCATTAAAATAAGTGTCTTGACGTATCAGTATCGACTTTAAACCGGTGTGCATATAACTAAACACAAACCGGCTTGCATATAACTAAACATAAACCGGCTTGCATATAACTAAACATAAACCGGCTTGCATATAACTAAACATAAACCGGCTTGCATATAATTAAACAACCTTTGAGTTTTCATTTTTTATTTTTCTTAGTCTACTATAAGTTTAGATATATTATTGGTGCACTATAACCAACACGATATATTATTGGTCTACTATAACCAACAAGATATATTATTGGTGCACTATAACCAACAAGATATATTATTGGTCCACTATAACCAACAAGATATATTATTGGTGCACTATAACCAACAAGATATATTATTGGTGCACTATAATCAACAAGATATATTATTGGTCCACTATAACCAACAAGATATATTATTGGTCCACTATAATCAACAAGATATATTATTGGTGCACTATAACCAACAAGATATATTATTGGTGCACTATAATCAACAAGATATATTATTGGTCCACTATCACCAACAAGATATATTATTGGTCCACTATAACCAACAAGATATATTATTGGTGCACTTTAACCAACAAGATATATTATTGGTGCACTATAATCAACAAGATATATTATTGGTCCACTATAACCAACACGATATATTATTGGTCCACTATAACCAACAATATATATTATTGGTCCACTATAACCAACAAGATATATTATTGGTCCACTATAACCAACAAGATATATTATTGGTGCACTATAACCAACAAGATATATTATTGGTGCACTATAATCAACAAGATATATTATTGGTCCACTATAACCAACACGATATATTATTGGTCCACTATAACCAACAAGATATATTATTGGTCCACTATAACCAACAAGATATATTATTGGTCCACTATAACCAACAAGATATATTATTGGTCCACTATAACCAACAAGATATATTATTGGTCCACTATAACCAACACGATATATTATTGGTCCACTATAACCAACAAGATATATTATTGGTCCACTATAACCAACAAGATATATTATTGGTCCACTATAACCAACAAGATATATTATTGGTCCACTATAACCAACAAGATATATAATTGGTCCACTATAACCAACAAGATATATTATTGGTCCACTATAACCAACAAGATATATTATTGGTCCACTATAACCAACAAGATATATTATTGGTCCACTATAACCAACAAGATATATTATTGGTCTATAACCAACAGACACAATTTGCTTTATACTGTTCTTGTGATTGATATTAATGACAGAACAAATGCAAGCTATGCAGAAAAACTAACGGGACGCCCTGACTTTTTAAAAATCAAGATTGACGTGTGTCTCTTTAATCAGTGTGCAACGTGATCAAGTATAAATCAATACACGTGTATTATATGTACTGTTAGAAAGCTTGATTCAAGTTCCATCGATCTAGAGAAACATTGCATGGGTTTCACGTGCGCGGTGAGTATGAAGGGTCGCTAAATTTGACAAGGTAGTTGGATGTAAAAATGGTACTTTTCATGAGGAGCAAAGGGTAATTGCAAAGACACCAAATTGTTAAGTTTGTTGGCAGTGGAAATTAAAAATGGACTAAGATGTTGTTTGGACAATTTGATGGATACATCTCTTTAAAGTTGGGCGAACGAATACTAAAGATGATCCCCAACCAATCCGACCGCTGTCGGTGGTGTCGGAAAGAGATATCGTTGCTGTCAAAACAGCCATAGACGAAGACGCCAGATATACTGTGGATAACATAGGGAATGTATGTGGCATTAATTCGTTCAGTGTATTTTTTATATACAAGGACGTTTTAAAATCAGGAAAGTTTTTTCTAGGTGGATCTTTAATCTTATGTCTCTAGAACAAAAGAGGAAGCGCGTCGAAAAAGCCTCACAGTTACTCGCAACGTATAAAACTGCTGATCATAAACGTGTTGCTGAAGCCTTTACGGGTGACAAAACCTGGCTATATGTCTGAACCTGACTGCAAGAAAAATGGAATTGTTGCCAGTATCTGTTCGAGAGTACACTAATGGATTACTTTACAGAGAAAAAGTTTTCTCCGCTGATGTTAAGCACAAAACAACAACGCGACCACGCACAGGGGTCCGTGCTGACCATCTCCAACACGACAATGCTCCGCCGCACAGGTCCGCTATTGTTATAAATCCTCCATATAGCCCTGATATATCACATGTCTATCATCATGTTATTTCTGGTTACATCCCTTCATCAACGCTTCCATGAGAGGTCGTCGGTTTGAGTCACGCCATGCCGTCGGAAATGCACTTTTCCAGTTTTCAAAAACGCCTCTACAAATGCATTTAAAGATTACTAGGTACAATGATTAGACAAGTGTGTTCGGCGATTTAGGGACTGGATTAGTGCAGACGATAATGCGTAAAGCGCCACACTGATTACAGCGTTCCAAATGCCCCCTCGTAAAACGAAACGGTACCTCCTGTTGCTTAATCGGAAAAACTCAATTAAATATTCACTTTTCATTTCCAACTTTTCTTAAAAGCGATAAAAGCGACGAGTTATTAATTATGACGCCTTGTTTACAAACTATTTCAGAACATCGATTTTTAAAACCTTTCAGTTGTGTGTTTGTTATAATGTAGATGTCCTACGTTGGAGTGTTTGATGTTATACTTTGCATTCTGTATGCAATTAGTATAGGTGTAAAGTATTATAAGAAAAATAAAACGTGTTTAGATTGAAATATTTTGACACTTTAATATTTGCAAAGACTGCGTATACCAATTAGTACAGCTTTAATTCAAACCTATCGGTCGCTTTATGGGCCTAGTATACATACATTAAAACCGATAAACGCGACAAATCGTGACAGGTTAATATATATAACATCAAAGTAATTGTTATGATTTTTATTTAGTGTTCATTGTTATCCCACATTTAACGTAATTATCCAGATGTCTGCACTTAATCTGGGTGTAACCTGTCATTAAACTGACTGATTGAAGTGTGCTGATCAATTTTGTATATTCCTATCATGATCATTCGGTTGTTTGTTCTCCATAATAGAAAGCATTCGTATACAATTCTTTAAATCGCGACATTATCAAATACATTTAATTGAAATAGGATATATCATTAATTGGGGTTCCTACTTATAAATCTGTGTTTTGTATGTAGACTGTTTTCATTTCAGCGTACGAAACGGTTTTACATATGACGGACGCCTTTTGGTTAAGAAGTCAGTATACAGTACTCAGCTACCATCGACACAGTATTTACACACCTGCCTTGTATATCTGTTTCAGAAACCGTGAACGTCTGTTTCAGCGGCCGTACATGTCTGTTTTAGCGGCCGTACATGTCTGTTTCAGCGACCGTGAACGTCTGTTTCAGCGGCCGCGAACGTCTGTTTCAGTAAACGTGAACGTCTGTTTCAGCGGCCGTACATGTCTGTTTCAGCGGCTGTGAACGTCTGTTTAGGCGGCCGTGAACGTCTGTTTCAGCGGCCGTACATGTCTGTTTCAGCGGCCGTGAACGTCTGTTAAGGCGGCCGTGAACGTCTGTTTCAGCGGCAGTACATGTCTGTTTCAGCAGCCGTGAACGTCTGTTTCAGCGGCCGTATACATGTCTGTTTCAGCGGCCGTACATGTCTGTTTCAGCGGCCGTGGACGTCTGTTTTAGCGGCCGTGAACGTCTGTTTGAGCGGTCATGAACGTCTGTTTCAGCGGCCGCGAACGTCTGTTTCAGCGGCCGTACATGTCTGTTTCAGCGGCCGTGAACGTCTGTTTCAGCTGCCGCGAACGTCTGTTTCAGCGGTCATGAACGTCTGTTTCCGCAGACGTGAACGTCTGTTTCAGCGTTGTTCTATACACATGTTATTCCAATCTCGAGACGTTTCTCTCACTCTAACTGTGCTTGCACTTGACTGCATATAATCAAAGTTTTATCTAGAACACTTGAAAGGAGGGGAATAGTGTTAAACATGGTTTATTTACAAAACATCACAGTAATTATGAGGAAATCACATGGGGTTGACTAATTTGCAATACTCAAAATGTCGAAAATGTTTATAGACACGGAAGAATTTTACCATTTTACTTGCATCTTGTACTGTATAACCACCTCTCATCAACACGTCGGAAACTCCGCCATATCCAAATCTGTCTGGATTCATCTTCCAATCTTGTAAGACATGACTTCAGGTGTGCTGTCTTCGATGTTGTATTTGTAAGGCATGACCTCAGGTTGCTGTCTCCAATGTTGTATTTGTAAGACATGACTCCAGGTATGCTGTCTCCGATGTTGTATTTGTAAGACATGAATTCAGGTGTGCTGTCTTCAATGTTGCATTTGTAAGATATGACTTCAGGTATGCTGTCTCCAATGTTGTATTTGTAAGACATGACTTCAGGTATGCTGTCTCCAATGTTGTATTTGTAAGACATGACCTCAGGTATGTTGTCTCCATTCTTGTATTTGTAAGACATGACTTTAGGTTGCTGTCTCCGATGTTGTATTTGTAAAGCATACTTTTAGGTGTGCTGTCTCCAATGTTGTATTTGTAAGACATGACTTCAGGTTGCTGTCTCCAAGGTTGTATTTGTAAGATATGACTTCAGGTTGCTGTCTCCAAGGTTGTATTTGTAATTCATGACCTCAGGTGTGCTGTCTCCAATGTTGTATTTGTAAGACATGACTTCAGGTTGCTGTCTCCAAGGTTGTATTTGTAATTCATGACCTCAGGTTGCTGTCTCCAATGTTGTATTTGTAAGACGTGACCTCAGGTGTGTTGTCTTCAATGTTGTATTTGTAAGACATAACTTCAGGTGTGCTGTCTTCGATATTGTATTTGTAAGACATGACTTCATGTGTGCTGTCTTCAATGTTGTATTTGTAAGACATAACTTCAGGTGTGCTGTCTCCAATGTTGTATTTGTAAGACATGACTTCAGGTTGCTGTCTCCGATGTTGTATTTGTGAGACATGACTTCATGTGTGCTGTCTCCAATGTTGTATTTGCAAGACATGACTCCAGGTATGCTGTCTCCATTCTTGTATTTGTAAGACATGACTTCATGTGTGCTGTCTCCAATGTTGTATTTGTAAGACATGACTTCAGGTGTGCTGTCTCCAATGTTGTATTTGTATGACATGACTTCAGGTTGCTGTCTCCAATGTTGTATTTGTAAGACATGACTTCATGTGGGCTGTCTCCAATGTTGTATTTGTAAGACATGACTTCATGTGTGCTGTCTTCAATGTTGTATTTGTAAGACATAACTTCAGGTGTGCTGTCTCCAATGTTGTATTTGTAAGACATGACTTCAGGTTGCTGTCTCCGATGTTGTATTTGTAAGACATGACTTCAGGTTGCTGTCTCCGATGTTGTATTTGTGAGACATGACTTCATGTGTGCTGTCTCCAATGTTGTATTTGTAAGACATGACTTCAGGTATGCTGTCTCCATTCTTGTATTTGTAAGACATGACTTCATGTGTGCTGTCTCCAATGTTGTATTTGTATGACATGACTTCAGGTTGCTGTCTCCAATGTTGTATTTGTAAGACATGACTTCATGTGGGCTGTCTCAAATGTTGTATTTGTATGACATGACTTCAGGTGTGCTGTCTCCAATGTTGTATTTGTAAGATATGACTTCATGTGTGCTGTCTCCAATGTTGTATTTGTAAGACATGACTTCAGGTTGCTGTCTCCAATGTTGTATTTGTAAGATATGACTTCATGTGTGCTGTCTCCAATGTTGTATTTGTAAGACATGACTTCAGGTTGCTGTCTCCAATGTTGTATTTGTAAGACATGACTTCAGGTGTGCTGTCTCCAATGTTGTATTTGTAAGATATGACTTCAGGTATGCTGTCTCCAATGTTGTATTTGTAAGACATGACTTCATGTGTGCTGTCTCCAATGTTGTATTTGTAAGATATGACTTCAGGTATGCTGTCTCCAATGTTGTATTTGTAAGATATGACTTCAGGTATGCTGTCTCCAATGTTGTATTTGTAAGACATGACTTCAGGTTGCTGTCTCCAATGTTGTATTTGTAAGACATGACTTCAGGTATGCTGTCTCCGATGCTGTGTTTGTAAGACATGTCCTCAGTTTTCCTGTCTCCGATATTGTGTTTGTATTTCTTGTCCTCATTTTTTCTCCTCAGTTTTACTATCTTCGATGTTGTGTTTGTAAGTCATGTCCTCAGTTTTACTGTCTCCGATGTTGTTTTCGTATTTAATGTCCTCAGTTTTTCTCCTCTGTTTTACTGTCTCCGATGTTGTTTTTGTATTTCTTGTCCTCATTTTTTCTCCTCAGTTTTACTATCTTCGATGTTGTGTTTGTAAGTCATGTCCTCAGTTTTACTGTCTCCGATGTTGTTTTCGTATTTAATGTCCTCAGTTTTACTTCTCTGTTTTACTGTCTCCGATGTTGTTTTTGTATTTCATGTCCTCTGTTTTACTCCTCAGTTTAGTTTTACTGTCTCCGATGTTGTGTTTATAAGTCATGTCCGCCGTTTTACTGTCTCTGATATTGTGTTCGTATTTTAATGTCCTCATTCTTACTCCTCAGTTTTACTCTCTCCGATGTTGTGTTTGTATTGCATGTCCTCATTCTTACTCCTCAGTTTACTGTCTCCAATGATGTAAGTCATGTCCTCAGTTTTACTCTCTCCGATGTTGTGATTGTATGTTCTCACTTTTACTGTCTCGGATGTTTCGTTTGTTTGTCATGACCTCAGTTTTACTGTATCCGATATTGCGCTTAATACCCGTTTTCAGTTTTGATATCTCCGATGCTGCATTTAGTCGTCAATTTCAAAAATATGCTGTGAGAAATAAGAGTCGTGCAAGACGACTACCATGTTTAATGAAACATACACTTCATGGCCTTACCCTTATTTGAATGCAAATTAATAGGAAATAATCAGCCGTCATAATCGGCATTACTGTAATAGATATGCACATTTTATTTTGACGGAAATACAAATCTTTTGGTATGGCGTACTGCATGTGAATCCTCGTGAATAGCTTGTAATTCACCGTGAAATGCAATTAAATTTTTTATTAAATGACGACAAAAGACCACTGTATAGATAAACACCAAGATGACTGCAGAAAATCTCCGCATTTGTACCAAATTACACTAATCCGTTTGATATTTTTTCAGAGGCGGATCTAACGTGAGCGGGTCTGGGGAGGCTTTAAAAAAACGAATATCTAGTTCAATATGTACATTGGACTTCAACCCACCTCTCACTCTACCGACAAACCCTAGATTCACGTATCAATTATAGGTGTCGCTCAATATTCACATCACATACTGTCCATACTGGTACAGAAGAGATACGCTTTTCGTTAAATTAGTTGTAAGGCTTAAACGACCTTTATGTATCAGGGATATTAACTGGAAATGGATACTTAACGATTATATGTGCTGGTTTGAGGAGAATATCGTGTGTTGTGAGACATGTTTATGCCGTTTGAAATAGTATAGGTATGAACATTGTTTTTTCTTTGCTTTCATCATTTATAACACGTTTAAGGAAAACTAGTTACAACTATACGGATAGGTTACGAATGGCGAATGACACACTTCAAATCCTTTGAGCGAAAGCAATATTATAGTTTTTTTAATATGTAAATTATAATCACTCTCAATCAAACCATTCTACTTTTAAGTTCTTTATGAAATAATGGAACAATATCTAGGCAAGGTACAAAATCCCCTTGTAAGTACAAGTATACACAATAATAGTGTTTAATGGGCATGTGTCAAAGCCTTCTTTAAAAAAAAAGCTTGTTGACGTAAATCCATTCAAATTATGTTTATTATTTCTTTTCTAACCGTGCACGCTTAGTTATAAAATAAGCTCTAGCATCAGATTAAAAAAATAATGACTTTAAACAGACACTCGAAAAGCACGCTTAATGACTAACATTCCGTTAAAGATGCTTACCCTCTATTGCGTGGGTTAAATCAGATGTTATCAATATTCAGACTCTTCTATGGAAAACGTGTTGTGCAACTTAATTTAAATTGTTTTGTGTTAAGAGTTCGGGCAGACCCAGGGGAATTAGATACATCTACTACTTGCCACTACTAGGAGAATATGTATTCCCCAGGGTCTACCAAAAAACTCAATGTCAAATACCCTCATGTTGGTACCGGGTTTTGTTGTCTACCCCGGTGTCATCATTGATGTTGTCTAATTACCTACACCGAAGTCATCATTGATTTTGTCTAATTCCTGGGTAATGCCAACCTCCCCCTGTGGAAGAAAACATTGATAGGTGCAGTACACTTGCATAATACTATAGAATGACGAATTGTAATGTTCAACACTTGGGGTTTGTTTTCTGGTAGGAATCCCACGTGCATGAAGCTGCTACCCCGCCCTACTTGTCATTCCAATTATTCGGCGGACTTAAAGGAACCAGAAATATTTGCTAATGGGTCACGAAGTAGTGCCCATAAATGTGTGAACATTTCAACCAGCAAAGAGTACCTGTATGTGATATGGTAGGCCTTAATATGGAAATTCAAATACAATAAAAATCAAAGTACCGAAGGTACTGAGAGCATGGTGAACTATGATTTGTGCATCCATGTAATGGAAGGTTTCTTTCCAATCACGCATGACATGGATGGACTGAAAATGTGTCAACTCTTCTTAATAACAAAACATCAGTGCATGTAATAATACATCAATGCATTGTTTAATTTATCTGGAACTAAGGCGATTAAAACAAGAAAAGGTAAGGTATATACAGGAATAAAGAAGGGAACAAAAGGAATGATTGGTTATAATGAAAATTAATCTTCGAAACGCTTCATCATCCTCACAGGTGTTAACGTGTATCAAAAAACATCACCAGTCATCACCTATCAAAGTTTGAGTCATTAGAAATGAATATAGCGTCAAATAGCGTCAAAAAGCTCAAGACAGCTAATTTTGCCAATTCAAGGGGAGGTAATTTATAGACACTTTGACCAACATAGCTGAATTAAAATAGGAAACAACCTTGCATTGATATCGACCTACTATGCAAGCATGATTAAAATCAAATGAGTGTAGTCAGTAGTCAGAGTGTAGCTGAAAGACAGCCATATCCTCCGCTGCACAAAGATTTATAATATATAAATTTAAACATGGAATGTCACTGTAAAATGACAAATTCTCCCTGAAGCTTCCGTGTTCCAAAACGTGTGACCTTCAACTTAAAGAACATATGTTTTAAATACAACTTGTAGTAGAGACATACAGACTACACATATACGAAACATAAGTTATAAATCTTTGTGCTCATTTGAGTTTAATATCACAACTCGGAGTATCCCTGGTCTCGGGATACCGTTGTTATTTATTCTCACAACTTGGAATACCACTGGTCTCGGGATATCGTTGTAGTTCATTCTCACAACTCGGAGTACCACTGTTCTCGGGATACCGTTGTGATTTAATCTCACAACTCGGAGTGAACATGATGTTCATACACAATTATTTCGTTGTTATATTTGTGAACGCTACTGAGAATTTCACGATTCATATCACTAATTGTAATTTTTACGTGGATTGTTTTTTAAGTCGGCAAATCGTTTGTTGACAATAATCACCAAAGTCACGGTAAATTTCGTTTACTACCTTAGGCCTAAACAAAAAGTATTTTGTTTCCTGTCACCCAACCGAATCACCGTTTTTAACCTCGACACAACAACTTTTACCCCTTCATTTTTGTGTTGCTTTGTTGTGTTTTGGCCTTAACAGAATATAATTCAATCAGTTTTGCATGTAATTTGAAAATTGCATAAAAGGTAACATATTTGTGTTTAGATCTACTCTTGTTGTGTAATGTATATCTCCCAGTGCTACAGTCATACGTTCGAGTCCCGCTTGTTACGCGTTTGCACATTGAAGAATGTTTGACAGTTACTCCCTAACGCGCGGCAGGACTGTGGTTCTACGAGTTTGTTTCAAAACAGATGAAGTCCGCCTCTACCTCTACCAAATTGACGCATAGATAAAAGTCGTAAAACTATTTTTAAAAATCCCCCATGGATGCATCAATAGTGTTTACTGTGAAACTTGGCAAAGGTCTTATTGATATAATCCTTAATTATATTTTAAAAAACATAACAACAAAGACTTTTTAACGTTTCGGCTTGACAGCCTTCATCGAAATTCTAATATAATCATTCAAATGCAAATTGATAAAAAATCAAAATTCATTTGAAGTGGCAGTGTGGACAAGCTGAATTTCACTTCTCTTTGACATTATAAATAAAAACCGATACAACGCTAAACCTTTTCGTTATATATTCATGGATTCAATAAATTTCATGGATCTTCATCCATGAAAATACCTTTAAAGAGATGCACTCATTCCATTCCAATACTTGCGATTTCATTCAGTTGCACTTACGATTTCATTCTGCTCCGTAAACATCCCGGACATAAAGATCCCGGAAATAACATTGCCGCATTCTACACTGAGTAGACTGATCTACGAAACGTCAAATCCACAGGCGAAACGATAACCTTTGAACATTCCAAAATATGTGTTTATACCATTAAAGTCTTTTAGACGAGTTCTCTAGGAATTCAAGTTGTAAAGCATGCTTATCTTCAACTACATGATTCACAGTCTGTTAACCATAGACAAATACAAAACCAATATATAAGGATCAGCTGCCGCAGCTGAATAAGATCTTTATTGTATCATACATGTATCATTTGATTTTTTGTTTTTTATTTTCTTTTTATATTCTCTGTGCTCATGTTCATATGCTAGAGCCACATGGGAGGTAATAAAGAATAAAATATAAATCTAAAGTTTTAATAGTATTAAAAATACAAATGCTTTTGAACGACCACATTACAGTTACTTGAATTTCAAACGATAGTCAATTAAAAGGGAGGTAATTTCGTTTTATTATAGACGGAACATTTTCAATAAATTGGTCAAACTTTTATGGGGTTTTCATTTCCTACCAGTCTTAAAGGCCGATCTTGTTCTCCTTGGGAACTTTTCTTTGAGTGACAGATTAAATTATCTACATCAATAAAATCATCATGTATGTGGTTAGACTCAACTCCAAACCAGGGAGTACGGTCATTGGGTCATTTTACTCTGAAACATTTATACATGTATACAGCAATTTTGAATGAGCATGAAGTTAAGACAGTAAACTTGAGAAAAAAGTATCAGTGAAGAAAAAATGCCATCATTATGAAAAAGAGCACTCAATCAACACAAAGTTGTTTTTTGTTTCCTCAAAACTTCCTTTTTATGTGTATACATTCTACCAACCAATCAGATAGCAGGAAAAAGTCTGACCGCAGAATTTGAAATTTGAATGAACATTAAATAATGCTTGAAATGTTAGAACTATAACAAATGTTATGGAACAGAAAGGAGTTAATAAAAGGAAATGTTTGAGTGATGGCTCTTTAAAAAGTGTATCTCTTTAAAGCTACAGACGCTATACTTAAACTGCTACTAACTCATGAATATGAATAAGTCACGTGTGAAGTAATTTCAATTCGGCGAACTGTCAAAAAGTCGGCATATAATCCAAAAATTGATACGTAAAATATCACATTTTATCTAGCCTATCCTATAATATACGGCTTCCGAATATAGTTCATAAAAAAGAGTTATCTGGAAGGGATTTAAACCAGGGACCTTGCAGTTGTATTTGTAACATGAAGATTTTACCCCTATGTGAACAACACGAAATCTTGTTGGTATTTAGTAGCAATAGTCATTACATAATAACTATAGCACACACACCCGCACAAACTTATCATCCGCTAAATGACAGCATCTTAGTTAAATTGATCATTACACCATGCATAGTTATTATCACGTGCGACTGAGATGATGGAGTATATACTGATACATCTTGAGGGTCGTTCAACTAGGTTAAGTTATTTTACATCATAATATATGTTACTAAATATACAATATTCCCAATAATTCGCCATAGCTCACGGTGAACAGTACATTAGAAGGTCATGGGTTCGACTCACGAAAGAGAGGATTTTTTTTCTTGTAAATCATAATACTACCTGTGTACAAATACGATCAATCTCTCCCAGAGGCATTACATTATTGTATGTGCATGCAAAGAACGACAACTCTGGGTAGAGATTGAAATACGATGTGCATTGCTCGATGTCTATAAAGGAAATGATGTCAGGTGCGTTAAATACCCGATTTCGACATGAGTTACAAATAAAGACACGCCTACAAAGAAGAAAGCGATTTAAATGCAGGGTATGTAGCTTTAATTTGATTCCATGTTATGTGTTTTATCAACACATTTCATGGCTTCATATAAAAGGATGTTAACTCTCTAAAAATGTAACAATTTTAATCAAAATTGTAAACAAAAAAATAAATATTTTACAAACTATTACGAAATAATAAGACAATTATTTCAGCTACAAACGTGAGTAATTATGCATTGTGATCAGTGTACAGGTCATCATAAATAGTCTTCACATAAAACCTGATTAACAAATCAAACTCCTTAATTGTAATAGGTTACCTACCTTTAAACTGAAATAAAGAAAAGAAACGCATTTAAACCGTTTTCTACGTGTGTTGACTATATGTCTTCGTTCGCGTGGCGAAATGTTTTATACAAATACGCATATTTGTGTTTGCGAATGTCACTGGTCGATAGATGAATACAAGAATTGCAATTGTTCAATGGTTTAAAGGGTATTTTAATAATGAGGTAACACCCCCCAATTTCGACTTAATTAAAATTTGTCAAACAGTTTAAAAGAAATTGTCCCCCAATAGTATGTATATTGGACGTCGTTCGATGGTTGTTCGAAATTTAGTTTGATTATATGTACGCCTTTTTCTGACGCTCAAATTAAAGTTGTGGTGTGAATTTTATAGCTAAATGTTTGTGTTTATAAATCATACGAAAATACGAGCACTGAATGCGGATCTTTTCTAATAAAAACGGTGATAACATGTTGAGAAGATAGTGTAGGTTTATGGTTTAGTATGCGGATAAATAATAATTTCTCAGTTACATATTTTACATTGAAGAACAATTCTTTACAATTCCTCACAATGTGGTCCCTTCAACATGCTATTTGTGCACGGAAACAATAACGTGGATAATGATATATTACTTTTAATTACTATTATTATAATTATAATTATACATTTACTATTAATATAAAACAAAGTTAT
>JAWPHD010002087.1:0-75000 GCA_037043455.1 Cyrtodaria siliqua | reverse complement strand
GAAGTCTCGCGACTCATTATCACATTTCGGCCCTAGGGCCAAAAAGCGATAATGATAATGTCCCTGTTGTTTGAAAACGGTGACGTCGCCAACGTTAATACAGGCGTCATCATAGACTCGAAATGGTAAAATTAGAAATTTTAACTGTCCATAACGTTTAAAATATGTGACCGATTTCGATAAACTATGGCTCATTTTCTTATTTATGTTATTTTCAATCCAACGGTACAACTGTCACAACCATTTTCTTAAAAAAGGTGTTTTTGATCATTTTCATTGTTCATCGACAGGATTCTGCCAATATGAACATTCTTAAGATCTATTAAGATTTTGTAACATCAGTCCAGTCATACAGTTCATTGAATTTAGCTTATATTTAGGTAGACATGTAATAAAAGGGTAAATCCATGGCTTAGCAGTGCCTTTCAGCGATAATAGCCCCGAAGTACGATAATATCATTTTCCGGGGGCTATTATCGCTGAAAGGCACTGCTCCATCATGTATTAACCTGTAAATAATTGGGGTACCGCCTTGGAACGATCAGCGGCAAAAATACCGCTGTTGGGTTTAAACCAGATTCTACGGTGCACCTATATATCACTTTCTCTACTGTTATCAATAAAACGAGAAAGTTTAAATAAAGATATATCCGCCAGTCTCTATCCTCCGACAAGCTAGGCGGCATTAATAAGCAATATAAGGATAACACACATATGTATACATGAATATAAAATCAAAAACATAGAAAGCAACAAAGCAAGTATTAAATAACTTGACAGAGACCAGAGCAACAAGAAAATAAGCATTAAGGGTACGGCAAGACAAGATTAAAGACAAACATAAAATCGTAACCGTCCTTGGAGGATTTAGGTAGACGTTTTCATATCGGGTCCAGAATCTGTTCGGCATCTCACAATCAACGATGCAGTACTTTGCAAATGATTTTATTATAACATATCTTTATAAATGTTTAACATATGTTTAATAAAGATTGCATGAAAGTGAACATGATCAAGGATCTTAATCAGTTGGTAAAACATGTCACCATAGCAGTCAGGTTGTGATATGTACCGTCGCAGAAGAGTTATTAAATTCATTTTATATTTAAAAAGTAGGTCAGGATAAAGATAATACTTTTTGCAACGGTTTATTGAAACTTATGATAACGGTAGCCCTGGTGGAGTAGCTTTTTAGTTATACAAAGGTTACGAATATTAAAGTCCTCAACTTTATTAAGAACGAATAACCTGAGAAACAAACCCTGTAAGAAGCAACTTCCCCGTCTAAGTTGGAATAATTAACCATGTCAACATTTACATAATCTGTCTTTTCATATATTTTGATTATTATTTCTTCCATTTTAATAGAGGGATTAAATTGCGAAAAGAAGCGGGGTATTATCAGAAAAAATGTTTTGTTGTGTTGAAGTTCTGTAAGACGAATAGTAGTAACCATGGTAAAATCGAAAGGGTTGTCAATGTTAAACATGTCATCTAAATACCGAGAAGTGTTATTAAAGGGTTGTCAATGTTCAACATGTCATCTATATACCGAGAAGTGTTATTAAAGGGTTGTCAATGTTCAACATGTCATCTATATACCGAGAAGTGTTATTAAAGGCTTCGATGGCATTTGCCAGAGTATCTCAGTGGTGAAAGACTCAACATGAAATATGTGATATGTACCGTCGCAGAAGAGTTATTAAATTAATAACTTTATTATAAACATATGCGAAGATCATGTAGAAACCCACATTTCCATAAAGGAAAACATATGCTTTTTTTCCTAGCCGCTATAAAACATAATATATGTAGGTTCGTTAATGTTTTTTTGCTGTTGTTGTTTTTGTTATTTTTTTGGCTATTATCTAGTTTTGCCATTATTTACATGTTTTTTCTTAAATGCTGGTAGTGACGCTCATTCCAATCTGCCCAGTGGTACTAAGTCTAAGTATTAAGTCTTCTTATTATATACTCGGTAAAAACAGTTTTGGACCAGGGTATATAAAGTCATATAAAAATACAACTAGAGGACAGAATTTTATTATCTTTTTTTAGTAACCAAGGTCTATCCTACCCGGTTAATTTGATACCAGAAACATTAAATTCCAAACAAGATTAGATTTTTAAAAAAGATCGCGAACACACAAAGGGTCTGTAAAAAATGTTGCAAAGTCCATAAAAACAATAACAGTTACAGACATTCGAGTAACCAATAAAAAGATTATTATTTTTTTGCAAACTTTCATTGTTAAAGGTAATTAGTGTTGATTGTTAATCTATTGTGAATTATCAACTGAGATAATATGGGTTATGGTCGAATGCCATGGTTGAGCGATCAGTGTACGGGTTCGAACACTGCCATGGTCCAAAACTTTTTTTACAGAGTATATGTTTGATATTTACCCCCAGCTTTTAATTAACAAATATATATTTTTAATTATATCGTAATCTAGTCGTCATATTAAACTCTGGAGGGTTCCTATTTTCACTGAGACATATGCATTCCGTTTCTTCAGCAAAATTACAACAATCTACTAAGTGAAGACATAAACAGGCTATGGGGAATGTTAAGATCAAATATGAATTGAAATTTATACCAGAACCTGATTTGATGGCTATTTGTATAAGTCATATTTTGTATGTATCTAAAGTGTGTGTGTGTGTAATTCTAAGGTTTATAGTCCGTCCGCCAACGAACACGTCAAGGTATACCTGACGCGATGGGCACAATAGAGTCTGGACTTTGTATGTATCTAAAGTTTTATAAAGAAATATATATAAAAAAATAATAATCAGGAAATGTTGTTTTAGTGAACAAAAATGGATGATGAACCCAGAGTATGACATTGTCCTTTACCGTTCCCTTTATATCTTAGTGTGGGTAACCACACTGTCATGTTGTGTAAGTATCGAACGTTTGTTGAAGAAATGAAGAACCCAGACATGTATACCAACAATTAAATTGTTTTCTATGACATTGTCTTTTATATATTGGTAAAGTCAATCGACAAATTGTATATCGATATCGTTGTCATGATTTATTTATAATGAACATTTGATGAAGAATGAGACGTATAACCTTTGTTAACCAATAGTTTGGCATTGACTTTCGTATATATTAGTAAAGGGAGGTGACAAGTGTCATAGCGTTTATATATTGAACGTTTGATCAAGAGATACAAAAAAGGAAACGATAAAAACCAAATACATTGTTTGTGACGCCGGTCGACGGAATGTCGGACGAACCCCAATAGCAAGTCTTAAGAAGACAGACAAGGTGATCCCTGTGTACCGCCAGATTGGCAATACTAATTCCTACCCACCCACTATCTCAATGATATGACTGCCTCACCTTCTACATGATATTCACATATGTTTACATTTAATTTTAAATAATATTTAGAAAGGTGTTAAGAGAATAATCGAAAGGTTTGTTGAAATGTTAAATGTATTCCATTGTTTAGTGTAGTGGTTACAAATCTCCTGCCACCTTTTCAAATACAGGTAAAGGTCTTCGAGAGTGTACTTCAATGTCTATGGCAGCAAACATTAAAACTATATAAAACCGACGTTTGTCAAAAACGCAGTTACGGACACAAAGATTTGAGATTATTTCAGAAGTATTAACAAATAATATCAACCGCATTTGATTCAGTCTGACACGTCATACTTGCATTGTTTGTTGTATTATAAATTGCACTTCGCTCATGAACTTTAAAAAAAATATGACGTTTAATGTTTGCGAAAAACAAGCTCAAATTCGTTATAAATTCAACTCCTTATAAGAGGACAATATAAAGTTGTCATTCGTGATTCTAACAGCAATTGTGTTAATCTGAATGAATTAATTGTTTATTTCATGATTTAAAACGTATATAAATTTAAACTAGTTTTAAGAACTAACGAGCAATTTGCGTTTTATTTCAATAATCATGATAAGGTTCAGTATATTGTAACGCGGCATAGATTTAGCCTGGGCAGAATAAACGAAAATACATAAGAAAAGTCGAAGATATTTTGCGCTGATAGTATGTGAATTTTTATTAGTGTTTAGTATACACTAAATATACACTGATGCACTATAGTAAATAAAACATTGGTTAGTTTAAAAATATTATAAAATGAAACACACTTTTAACGATCTGAATTATATTCCGTATTCCGACGAATTGGCTTTCCCAAATGTTTAAATTTAAAATGTGATATTCAGATATTAAAGGAAATACGTTAGTATAGATACACACGTGAGCATTTATGTAGGTCCAAAGAACGACTTAGATGCTTCATGCGACACACCCACTCATATATCCCACGCCCCCATCCCACGCCCCCATATTCTTTGGGGCTATATAGGAATCACGTTAACCGTAACGTCCATCGCGTCGCGTCCTGTCATGTAACTCATGTTTGTCCCGTCGAGTTGCGTCGCGTCCCGTCGCGTAACACAATTTTATTACTTGAATTCCTCAAACAGTTTTGAATGGGTTGGTGCCAAACTTTATATACACATAACAACTGATGACCTTTTGTCCCTCTACATCACCCATTCTTGATTGCCTAATGTCTTACAGAATTATAGCCCTTTGTTTGACAGAATTTAAACGGGGGTATTCATCACTTTTAGTGATAGTTTTAGTTTTGAAATTTAAAGTCAGGGTATTGCGTATAAACACACTGTTTTTGTTTACATAATCAATGTTCGTAACTAATGTTCGTAACTAATGTTCATGACTAATATAGTTTGATACAATCATTCATTGCTGAATTATGGCCCAAACGTGAAACGGGATATACGTAAATATTGTTCACTGTCCGTATGGACTGCACCAATGGGGTTATAGTATGTACGTTTGGATGTTGTGGGCTATAATAGTAAAACCTCACAAAATTCAGATGTGTATGCTTCACATTCAGATGTATATGTGCTCCACATTCAGATGTATCCGTGCTACAATTTCAGATGCATTTGTGCTGTGCTTCACATTCAGATGTATCTGTACTTCACATTTAGATGTGTATGTGCTTCCCATTCAGATATAGCTGTGCTTCACATTCAGATGTATCTTTGCTTCACATTCAGATGTATCTGTGCTTCACATTCAGATGTATCTTTGCTTCACATTCAGATGTATCTGTACTTCACATTTAGATGTGTATGTGCTTCACATTCAGATGTATCTGTGCTTCACATTCAGATGTATCTGTGCTTCACATTCAGATGTAACTGTGCTTCAAATTCAGATGTATCTGTGCTTCACATTCAAATGCCACTGTGCTTCACATTCAGACGTATCCGTGCTTCACATTGAGATGTATCTCTGCTTCACATTCAGATGTATCTGTGCTTCACATTCAGATGTATCTGTGCTTCACATTCAAACGTATCCGTGCTTCACATTGAGATGTATCTCTGCTTCCCATTCAGATGTATCCGTGCTTCACATTCAGATGTAACTGTTCTTCAAATTCAGATGTATACGGGCTTCACATTCAGATGAATCTTAGTTTCACATTCAGATGTATCTGTGCTCCACATTCAGATGTATCTGTGCTTCACATTGCGATGTATCTGTGCTCCACATTCAGATGTATCTGTGCTTCACATTCAGATGTATATGTGTTTCACATTCAGATGGATATGGGCTTCACATTCAGATGTATATGTGCTCCACATTCAGATGTATCTGTGCTTCACATTCAGATGTATCTGCGCTTCACATTCAGATGTATCTGTGCTTCATATTCAGATGTATCTGTGCTTCACATTCAGATGTATCTGTGCTTCATATTGAGATGTATATGTGCTTCACATTCAGATGTATCTGTGCTTCACATTCAGATGTATATGTGTTTCACATTCAGATGGATATGGGCTTCACATTCAGATGTATATGTGCTCCACATTCAGATGTATCCGTGCTACAATTTCAGATGCATTTGTGCTGTGCTTCACATTCAGATGTATCTGTACTTCACATTTAGATGTGTATGTGCTTCACATTCAGATATAACTGTGCTTCACATTCAGATGTATCTTTGCTTCACATTCAGATGTATCTGTGCTTCACATTCAGATGTATCTTTGCTTCACATTCAGATGTATCTGTACTTCACATTTAGATGTGTATGTGCTTCACATTCAGATGTATCTGTGCTTCACATTCAGATGTATCTGTGCTTCACATTCAGATGTAACTGTGCTTCAAATTCAGATGTATCTGTGCTTCACATTCAAATGTCACTGTGCTTCACATTCAGACGTATCCGTGCTTCACATTGAGATGTATCTCTGCTTCACATTCAGATGTATCTGTGCTTCACATTCAGATGTATCTGTGCTTCACATTCAGACGTATCCGTGCTTCACATTGAGATGTATCTCTGCTTCCCATTCAGATGTATCCGTGCTTCACATTCAGATGTAACTGTG
Source organism: Cyrtodaria siliqua (assembly GCA_037043455.1). Classification (NCBI taxonomy): domain Eukaryota; kingdom Metazoa; phylum Mollusca; class Bivalvia; order Adapedonta; family Hiatellidae; genus Cyrtodaria; species Cyrtodaria siliqua. The sequence continues at coordinate 68,567 of JAWPHD010002087.1, read as the reverse complement.
CTTCAAATTCAGATGTATACGGGCTTCACATTCAGATGAATCTTAGTTTCACATTCAGATGTATCTGTGCTCCACATTCAGATGTATCTGTGCTTCACATTCAGATGTATCTGTGCTCCACATTCAGATGTATCTGTGCTTCACATTCAGATGGATATGGGCTTCACATTCAGATGTATCTGTGCTCCGAATTCAGATGTATCTGTGCTTCACATTCAGATGTATCTGTGCTTCACATTCAGATGTATCTGTGCTTCATATTCAGATGTATCTGTGTTTCACATTCAGATGTATCTGTGCTTCACATTCAAACGTATCCGTGCTTCACATTGAGATGTATCTCTGCTTCCCATTCAGATGTATCCGTGCTTCACATTCAGATGTAACTGTTCTTCAAATTCAGATGTATACGGGCTTCACATTCAGATGAATCTTAGTTTCACATTCAGATGTATCTGTGCTCCACATTCAGATGTATCTGTGCTTCACATTGCGATGTATCTGTGCTCCACATTCAGATGTATCTGTGCTTCACATTCAGATGTATATGTGTTTCACATTCAGATGGATATGGGCTTCACATTCAGATGTATATGTGCTCCACATTCAGATGTATCTGTGCTTCACATTCAGATGTATCTGCGCTTCACATTCAGATGTATCTTTGCTTCATATTCAGATGTGTCTGTGCTTCACATTCAGATGTATCTGTGCTTCATATTGAGATGTATATGTGCTTCACATTCAGATGTATCTGTGCTTCACATTCGGATGTTTATGTGTTTCACATTCAGATGGATATGGGCTTCACATTCAGATGTATATGTGTTTCACATTCAGATGTATCTGTGCTTCACATTCAGATGTTTATGTGTTTCACATTCAGATGGATATGGGCTTCACATTCAGATGTATATGTGCTCCACATTCAGATGTATCCGTGCTACAATTTCAGATGCATTTGTACTGTGCTTCACATTCAGATGTATCTGTGCTTCACATTCAGATGTATCTTTGCTTCACATTCAGATGTATCTGTACTTCACATTCAGATGTGTATGTGCTTCACATTCAGATGTATCTGTGCTTCACATTCAGATGTATCTGTGCTTCACATTCAGATGTAACTGTGCTTCAAATTCAGATGTATCTGTGCTTCACATTCAAATGTCACTGTGCTTCACATTCAGACGTATCCGTGCTTCACATTGAGATGTATCTCTGCTTCACATTCAGATGTATTTGTGCTTCACATTCAGATGTATCTGTGCTTCACATTCAGACGTATCCGTGCTTCACATTGAGATGTATCTCTGCTTCCCATTCATATGTATCCGTGCTTCACATTCAGATGTAACTGTGCTTCAAATTCAGATGTATACGGGCTTCACATTCAGATGAATCTTAGTTTCACATTCAGATGTATCTGTGCTCCACATTCAGATGTATCTGTGCTTCACATTCAGATGGATATGGGCTTCACATTCAGATGTATCTGTGCTCCACATTCAGATGTATCTGTGCTTCACATTCAGATGTATCTGTGCTTCACATTCAGATGTATCTGTGCTTCACATTCAGATGTATATGTGCTTCATATTCAGATGTATATGTGCTTCACATTCAGATGTATCTGTGCTTCACATTCAGATGTATATGTGTTTCACATTCAGATGGATATGGGCTTCACATTCAGATGGATATGGGCTTCATATTCAGATGGCTTCACATTCAGATGTATCTGTGCTTCACATTCAGATGTATATGTGTTTCACATTCAGATGGATATGGGCTTCATATTCAGATGTATCTGTGCTCCATATTCAGATGTATCTCTGCTCGACATTCAGATGTTTCTGTGCTTCATATTCAGATGTATCTCTGCTTCACATTCAGATGTATCTGTGCTTCACATTCAGATGTATCTATGCTTCACCTTCAGATTCAGATGTATCTGTGTTTCACATTCAGATGGATATGAGCTTCACATTCAGATGTATATGGGCTTCATGCTCCACATTCAGATGTAACTGTGCTTCACATTCAGATGTATCTCTGCTTCACATTCAGATTCAGATGTATCTGTGTTTCACATTCAGATGGATATGAGCTTCACATTCAGATGTATATGGGCTTCACATTCAGATGTATCTGTGCTTCACATTCAGATGTATCTGTGTTCCACATTCAGATGTATCTGTGCTTCACATTCAGATGTATCTCTGCTTCGCATTCAGATGTATCTGTGCTTCACATTCAGATGTATCTGTGCATCATATTCAGATGTATCTGTGCTTCACATTCAGATGTATCTCTGCTTCACATTCAGATGTATCTCTGCTTCACATTCAGATGTATCTGTGCTCCACATTCAGATGTATATGTGCTTTACATTCAGATGTATCTGTGCTCCACATTCAGATGTATCTGTGCTTCACATTCAAATGTCACTGTGCTTTACATTCAGATGTATCTGTGCTTCACATTCAAATGCCACTGTGCTTCACATTCAGATGTATCTGTGCTCCACATTCAGATGTATCTGTGTTTCACATTCAGATGGATATGAGCTTCACATTCAGATGTATATGGGCTTCACATTCAGTTGTATTTGTGATCCACATTCAGATGTATCTGTGCTTCATATTCAGATATATCTGTGCTTCATATTCGAATGAATCTTTGTTTCACATTCAGATGTATCTGTGCTTCATATTCATATAATATTTGTGCTTCACATTCAAATGTCACTGTGCTTCACATTCAGAAGTATCTGTGTTTCACATTCAGATGTATATGGGTTTCAGATTCAGATGGATCTTTGCTTCACAATCAGATGTATCTGTGCTTCACATTCAGAAGTATCTGTGTTTCACATTCAGATGGATATGGGCTTCAGATTCAGATGTATCTGTGCTTCACATTCAGATGTATCTGTGCTCCACATTCAGATGTATCTGTGTTTCACATTCAGATGGATATGAGCTTCACATTCAGATGTATATGGGCTTCACATTCAGTTGTATTTGTGATCCACATTCAGATGTATCTGTGCTTCATATTCAGATATATCTGTGCTTCATATTCGAATGAATCTTTGTTTCACATTCAGATGTATCTGTGCTTCATATTCATATAATATTTGTGCTTCACATTCAAATTTCACTGTGCTTCACATTCAGAAGTATCTGTGTTTCACATTCAGATGGATATGGGCTTCAGATTCAGATGTATATGGGCTTCAGATTCAGATGGATCTTTGCTTCACAATCAGATGTAACTGTGCTTTAAATTAATATTTATCTGTGCTTCAATAAGTTTAAAGGCATTACTTTGAAGACATATCTACTTATTTCAATCTCGTCTTACACAAATTAATGCCTTTACACTTATTGTACGAATTTACTGTTCCTTGTTCATCTGCTGAAACCCGTTTGATGTAATATTTAAATTACTTAAAGGTACTAGAGGAATAAAGGGTGTATATTCAAATAAGATTAACACCATCATACTATATGTCAGTTGCATAGTCAATGTAGATATTTCTTTTCTTTACCGACATAAATAACTGCTAACATTCCAATAAATTAATTAAATCTTTATTTATTATATAACTTCCTTATATATGCCTATTTTATTTCGTTAAATTTTCTTATCCCTGGAAAAACTAGTCAGCAAAATCTCTTCTCGACTTTTACTGATCGATATCAAAAAATAATTTGATTGTGACGCCCCCTAAATTTACCGCAGACATATTCGCTCGTTCCGGACATATTAGACACCTACGTGTGGTCCAATATGTCGGCGGACACACTGGCACATTGCGGACATATGACACCCTAAACATATGCACTAAACTGGGCCTCATAAAATAATCTAATTATTGTTAATGAAATAGTTTGTCTGGAAAACTCGACGACTCGACTGGTTTTGGGTGTATAAATCATTAATATTAATTCATATGACGCATTATGGTTATCTTTTTAGCTCGACTATTCGAAGAATAAGAGAGCTTATGTAATCACCCGGCGTCGGCGTCGGGGTTGGCGTCGGCGTCCCACATCAAGGTTTGCGTGTAAGCTGTGTTTACAAGTCTATATCTCTTACATTTCTTATCCTAGCACAACCAAATTTGGCCATGGGCTTCCTTATAGCATTATCTTAAGGGCTGCATAAACAATTTGACCCATGGGCTCCAATGGAACCGAAATTATGATAGCACACAAAAATGTGTCCCATTTCACATCAAAATTTGCGTGTAAGCAGTGTTTACAAGTCTATATCTCTTACAATTCTTACCCTAGCACAATCATAATTTGGCCATTAGCTTCCTTATAGCATTATCTTAAGGGCTGCTTAAGTAATGTTGGTTCCTGTAACCCCTGGGCTCCCATGGAACCCAAAATCTGATAGCCCTTAAAATGTGTCTGTTTCGCATCAAATTTTGCGTGTAAGCTGTGTTTACAGGTCTATATCTCTTGCATTTCTTGTCCTAGCTGAACTAAATTTTGGAATTGATTTCCTTATAGTATGTTGTAAAGGGTTGGGTAATTAATTTTGTCTTCTGCAAATGCTGGGCTCCCATGGAACCCAAATAAGGATGGCCCATAAAATGTGCAATAAAGGCAGATCTAGGTTTGCATGTAAGCATGTATATATTTATAAATTTGGTTTGGAATTTCTTATAGCATTATGCATCTTATTCATACTTCACTCATATTGGGGCATGGGATGCATCCCTCCTCCACCCAGCCCCCACTACCCTCCGACCCCTCTACACTTTTTTTTTTTACATTCTTTTTTTATTACATATTTCTGTGTTGTTTTGGTCGATTCTTACACTTATATGTTGCCCCCTCCACCGCCCCCCCCCCCCTCCCTCTCCCCCCCCCCCCCCACCTCGCCCCACTTGAAACTATTATATATGTTATCCCCCCCCACCCCCACTTGAAACTTTTTTTTTTTTTGACATATTTCTGTGTTGTTTTGATCAATTCTTACACATAGCTATTTTGCCCCACTTTTTATTTAATGTTTATTTTTTTTACATATCACCCCGCTCGAAATGGATTTTTTTTTTTTTTACATATATCTGTGTTGTTTTGGTAAATTCTTACACATAGCTTCTTACATATATATGTTGCCCCCTCCACCCCATTCCCTGCCTCTCTACCCCCACTCCCCACATGAGTAATATTTTTATTTTTATTTTGTTTTACCATATTTCTGTGTTGTTTTGGTCAATTCTTACATAGCTTCTTACACATATATGTTGCCCTCCCCACCCCACCTCTCCCCCATCCCCACTCAAAACTCGCTTTTTATATTGCCCTCCCCACCCCGCCTCTCCCCATCCCCACTCAAAACTCGATTTTTAATTATTTATTGTTTTTTTACATATATCTGTGTTGTTTTGGTAAATTCTTACACATAGCTTCTTACACATATATGTTACCCCCTCCACCCCATTCCCTGCCTCTCCACCCCCACCCCCACTACACCCCCCACTCGAAACTCCATTTATTTATATTTACATATTTCTGTGTTGTTTTGGTCAATTCTTACACATAGCTTCTTACACATAGCTTCTTACACATATATGTTGCTCCCTCCCCACCACACACACACACACTGGAAACACTTTTTTTTTTTTTTTTACATATTTCTGTGTTGTTTTGGTCAATTCTTACACATAGCTATGTTACCCCCCTCCCCTCCCCCACCCCACCCCCACGCTCTAAATGGAATATTTTTATTTAATTTTTTTTTTTTAATATATCTGTGTTGTTTGGTAAATTCTTACACATAGCTTCTTACACATATATGTTGCCCCCTCCACCCCATTCCCTGCCTCTCCACACCCCCCACTCCCCCCATGAGTAATATTTTTATTTTTATTTTGTTTTACCATATTTCTGTGTTGTTTTGGTCAATTCTTACATAGATTCTTACACATGTATGTTGCCTTCCCCACCCCGCCTCTGCCCCATCCCCCATCCCCACTCAAAACTCGATTTTTATATTGCCCTCCCCACCCCCGCCTCTCCCCCATCCCCACTAAAAACTCGATTTTTAATTATTTATTGTTTTTTTTACATATATCTGTGTTGTTTTGGTAAATTCTTACACATAGCTTCTTACACATATATGTTGCCCCCTCCACTCCATTCCCTGCCTCTCCACCCCCACCCCCACCCCCACCCCCACTCCCCCCACTCGAAATATTTTTATTTTGTTTTACCATATTTCTGTGTTGTTTTGGTCAATTCTTACATAGCTTCTTACACATATGTTGCCCTCCCCTTCCCCCGCCTCTCCCCCATCCCAACTCAAAACTCGATATTTAATTATTATTCTTTTTACATATTTTTGTGTTGTTTTGGTGAATTATTGCATAGCTTCTTACACATATATATTGCCATCACCACCCCCACTACCCCCACCACCCACCCCACCTCTCCCCTACCCCCACCCCCACCCCTACTCAAAACTTTCTTTATTATGTTTATTTTTTACATATTTCTCTGTAGTTTTGATCAGTTCTTACACATAGCTATGTTGCACCCCCAACCCCACCCCACATTGTTTTAGCCTTGTTTTCTGATGGTATATACTAGCTATATAATTTATTATTCTCTGAAAAGTCGAATAGTCGAGCTGCGCTGTTCTTCGACAGCTCTTGTTTTCTTTTGTGATCTAACTACTATTTTATTTAAATAAACTGCTACAAAAAAATAAATATGAATTAACTTCTTTCATGATTTAACAACAAAAATACACCGAGTCGGCATGTTTTTCCAGTTCAAACGTTTTCATAAACAATAATTCAACCGAACTTAATAAGCGTCTTATTTAATGCATGTACACGTTTCATATGAAACTGAAGCCCATTATGAGGCGTTTCCTCTGTATTTGTACTGGCTCCAGTTACTCTCCCAGATCGCCCAGTCCGTTTAAAACCATGTACAATAACGGTCGTTAAAACTGCTTTAACATGTGATATGATAATAATATGTTAATAACGAATAACGAGTCGTATCGTATGCTTGATTATGATAATCTATACATTATTTATAATTATTCGTGTTTATATTTATTTGAATTGAATTGGATTTTATAGTCAAATTAACAGCTAAGGTCATGCGTCAACTTTCGAGCGTGTTTATATTTAAATATTTAGTACATATTTAGTACACATCGTATTTTGTTTAAATATAAACACAGCCGAGTGGTTAGAGTCCACTTGCCCCTCACCGCTGTGGGTTCGAGCCCACACTGGACCAGGAATCTGTATGAGAGGAAGTTTTCTTGCATACCGGACAAGGATATCCGTCAGTTTACCGGGGCTAGATATTTCCATCTCACCCTAGGGTCGAGATAAAATTCACGCGCGCCAACATCCGGTATGCAGGAAAACATGCAAAACGTTAGTAGCTGGCGTCGTCAACGCATGTAACATGTCTCTGATATGCAAGAAAAAGAATCTATATGCAAGAAAAGAATCTATCATGGGTATTCGGTTCAGATAGGAAATTCCAACCCTCGGTATAAGTGTTTTAATCGGAATCACGGCAGAGCCTCGGTTCCGAATAAAACACTTGTACCTCGGGTTGGAATTTTCTATCTTCACCGGATACACATGAAAGATTCTTGTAATCCAGTTGGCTTACGGAACGTCGGTGGTTCTACCCAGGTACCCGCCCGTGCACGAAAAATTCCGGAGAGGCACTGAAGTCTTCCTTCGCCAATGGAAGCTGGAAAGTCACCATGCGACCTTTACGTTCAGGCGATATGAATGGCAATTGTATCAGTCTGGAGTAGAATAGAGAAGACAGCAAGAGCTGCCTATAACATACATGTCTTATTTTCTCTTCATTTCAGTCAACTGTCCAAACGGGGATACGCTAACATGTGCCGGACTAGTAACCGAAGCGACCAAGTCGGAATGTTACAACTCTACCGTGGAGGCTTCCTGTTGCGACTCTTGTAACGCCGTGAACACGAACGTGCCAGGTAACGGGTGAATATCGGATAGTGAGTTGAGCTGATATGGGCTTTACCGCGTACAAACGCAAAAAGGTTATATGGCGCCAACAGGAATGAGCAGAATGAACTGGATACATATAAGCATACTAGGCTTAGAACCTTCTCAGCTGCAGAACTGCAGAGTTGCTGCAAATTATTTCCCGTCACACTCAAGTAGCAACTGAAATAATACAGAGATAATGATGAAGATTTTTAAACACTGCTGACAAAAATGACAAAATTAAAATGAATTCGGAGGTGCGGGGCGGGGCGGGGTGGGGTGGGGATTTTACCCTCTGACTAGATAAGTTGTGGCTCAGTTCTAGTTTGAGATGCGCACGGGCTCTGATATTGTTTACGAGTAGTAAATAAGTGAAACTATTGAGTAGTATAAGTAAACGTTGACTATGAGTTTTCTGACCTCGATATGGAAAAACATCCTTATTCACGAGTAAATTTATTTTATTTTTTTGTAACATACTTAACAGGAGGGGCTCAAACAACAGCGAGTGATTTGAACCCTACTACTTATCCGAGAAAATATAAGGTTTATTTATCGCTGCAGTGAAAATATAATCAATGAAAATATAATGTTTATTTTCTTTTCTGCACTGAAAATATAGATTTTGATAGTTATTATAATGCGCTTTTTCACTTGAATGTTTATAATACAACAATGTTTTCGTGTATATATACGTACTCGTATTGTATTATAAAAACCAATAGGTATTATTTACTTTATAGAATGCTAAGCTACACATAGACTATCACCAGCTGATGTTATACACATATGTCATGTTGATTTCACAGAACCACAATCCAATTGGTATCTTGTAAATCAGGAACCATAACTTATCTCCCCTTTTCATACTGTATTAATAATAATCATTCGGTTTCAAAAACGTAAAATAACTAGTTTTGTAAATAACGTGAGTAAAACGGGATATATAACAGGCTTTGGATTTAATATATATTGTTGTTGTCTTGGACTCCGCAGTTTCATAAGGCCATTTTTATGTTATACTGTTATACAAATGGTTAAATGGAAACTACGCATCCTTTGTGTTTTTGAAGACACGGGCTCTCTAGTCACAGTTGTACTTACGACGTATGTGTATGTTTAATTTCTTATTTGGTGGAAATAATTAGTGTATGGTTTGCATTTCAGGATGTGCCTACGGTGATAAGACGGTATGCTATGAGTTTTTCTGCGGTAGTCTCGCAGACCCGTCCGACTGTTGTTCTACTTGCGCTTCGTCAATCACCACCACTACAACAACAACTACAACAACAACAACTACTACAACAACAACAACTACTACTACTACAGCGGCACCGACGGCGGGACTCACCACAACAACAAATACGGCGGCTCCTATCATCCCCACAACACTGATAGCTACGACGGCGGCTTCTGTAACAACATCCCAAATTGTTACAACATCTTCGCCTTCATCATCAGAACCAAGTAACTTTGATGCAAATCAGAACAGCGATTCGGACAGCACCAATGGTAAGTCCTCGATATAAAACACGGTTTCATAAAATATTCTATTGCTCTTTAAAGTATTTTCTTATATTCAAAATTGTATCTTTTTATAATAGTAATTTAATAAAGCGAGTAAATTCAGAGGAGTATGGTCCACCGTCAAAGGGCTTTAACTCAGTGATAGGTGTGATCTGGATGGTTATCGAACTCGGCCAAGATATTATGCCCATAAACATGTGACCCCAAGTTTCATCAAGACGGCTGGTTATCAAACTTGGCTGAGATATTATGTCCATAAACATGTGACCCCAAGTTTCATCAAGAAGGCTGGTTATCAAACTTGGCTGAGATATTATGTCCATAAAAATTAACCCCAAGTTTCATCAATTGGATTCTTAACGTTGAAGTTATTGAGCGGAAACCGGAAAAAAACCTTCAATTTTAAAAAATCCAAGCGCCATAACTTCAGCATGATAGATGATATGTGCGACATGGCTGGATATCGAACTTGGCCGAGGTATTGTTGCCATACAATTTTTTCACATGTTTCATCATAAGTGGATTGTAAATGTTAAAGTTACTGAGCGGAAACCACAAAAATTCTCATTTTTTAAAATCAAAGGGCCATAATTCTGACGTGATATATGCAATCTGGCTGGTTATCCTACCTGGCCGAGATATTATGCACATAAGCATTGAATCCACGTTTCATCAAGATTGAATTATAAATATTAACCTTTTCAATTTAGAAAAAAAAATACAAGGACCATAACTCAAGTATGATATGTGCGATCTGGTTGGTTATCGAACTTGGCTGAGATACTGTTGCCTTAAAAATTGTCCCCATGTTTCATCATGAGTGGTTTACAAATGTTAAAGTTACCGAGCGGAAACCGCAAAAGTCATCAATTTTTAACTTGTGTAACACTGCAACTCGTCAACATACGTATTCCTTGAGGTGAAAACTGATGTGTATCGAACATTACTGTGGTATCTGAACTGGTGCATCGTCGCAATCCTTAATGCTTGGCGAGGGAAATGGTTTATCGCCAAACTGATTAATAATGGCTTGGCTGGAAACTGTTGGTTTTTTCGCAGTATGTATAGCAACTGGTGTTAAAGTCACAACACAATATATAATGCTTGTGTGGGGACTTGAGTCGTCATGACATTTATAACTTGGATTGGGAACTTCTTTTTATCACATAACATGGCTTCTGGGAGTGCAATAAAGCCATGACTTATTTCTCGTAATACAGATGTAAATGAGAACCGAATCACTGTGTTTGTATACAGTAAAACATTTAATCCCAATTGTTTGCATGGTATATCATACGGTACGATCAGACGCCTTAATAATTTATCATTATTTGAAATCTTACTTCATAAAATGAATGTTAGTAACGTTAAATTTTGTTTCAGGTCTCACACCTCTATTATCTCCCCTGAAAGCTCACGGACCTAGAGACAAAAGGAAAACAGAAAATAATTCTACTTTTTCTCAATTTTAGGCAATTTTTAATTTGAAAAATAGGCTTTTCTTTGTTTTAGCATACATCTGCAGTGTAAAAGACAGATGATACAGAAAATCCCATGTTGATATGAGGTTTCATTCAAATTTCAGAATTGTTTGACCGAAGCACCACCTATTCAGCTAGATAGTGTATGAATTTTGTATTTTCCAAAGGGTTCACAAAACATGAGCGAGGAAAAAAACCAACCTGGCAAACTTATATATTTTATTGTTTTAAATTACTGGTCTTGGCTATACTGAAGATATTAAACCAACAACAATTTCTACTGCCCTGCTTTGAAGCTCAGATGTTGGAAAAGGCTGTACAGTAACACTATGGGGAAATTAATTGTGGTGTGAGACCTTAAGGTGTCGTATAATTTGTAGGGCGAACGCAGTTGCAGCCGCGTAACGTAGCAATGTCATGAAAACAGAAAAAACAAACGATGTCATGTTGTGACGATCACAACCCAAACAAAAGGTAGTGTCTTACAAATTGCCGCCGTATATAAGGAAAATTGTCAACATTAAAGTGAAACTATCACGTCGTAGGTGTGTTATGTGATCAACAGAATCTTACATTCGTGACTGTGTATTATTGACTTTAATAAACTCGTTGGATAAAAAGATGGTGTCCTATAATTTTATCCAACTCGTTTATTAAAATCAATAATACACAGTCACGAATGTAAGTCACTCTACCTTTTGTTTGGGTTGTGATCGTCACAATATTTAAACTTCAATATATTTATAGTTTGTTTTCGCAATCCATGTGCTTTAGTGATCAGGTCCAGTGTTACATAACCTGTAACTTGATATAACATGATCGAGTTTGTTTGCTTATTTGGTAGTGTCACTTACATAGACCGATTTATCAGCTTGACCATTATATAAACATGGCAGTACACATGTATTTGATTTCAGTCAGCGCGATAGTAGGTGGGACCATCGGCGGTCTTGTCGGCGTTTTAGCTGTAGCTAGCCTCATATTCATTGGAGTCCTGATACACAAGAAGTAAGTCATTCAAACGTTAACAGCGTTTATCACATAACTTACGGTGTGGGAGTGGAATACCAGCATTCTATATTTTCGATATACCACAAGTTATATAAGTATGCAAATAAGCCTAGAATGCGCTGTCCAAAAAACATCGATAATGACTATGATCCAATTCCCACGGTTTATGTCGGTTTCGTGTGTTAAAGCGACAGGCAAAATGCAGTAAAAATCGATATGTGAGTTTGTGATAAATAGAATCTAACATTCGTTCTCATTCATTATTGAATTTATTAAACTCGTTAGCAAAAATGATATAATGCTCGGCAAGAGCCTCGCATCATATCATTTTGCCAACTCGTTTAATAAATTCAATAATGAATGAGTACTCATGTAAGATCCTCGATATCTTACGTCTTGAGGTTTTACGTATTATTTATGGATAAGCGCTTAATATATAAGATTATTTGTCAATGAAACACATACACAGCTGCATAGTGTTTGATTACCCACTACGACAACCTCAGTACTAGTTCAGTGTTTATACTTGTCCACGTTTTAGTTATTAATCAGTTGATGGAATGAATCCATTCCTTCACCTCAGTCGCTGCATCTTCAGCAGTATGGACATGAATTTTTTTAAATATATAAAACTGCTACATGCACTTGTTATCATGTCTTATATTTGGTAACATATATTTTAAATACATTTACATTGTTTATACGTGTAAGTTTGTATCACGTGTAAATTGTCTGTCTCACATATACACAGAGCTATCCCGACAGTGGCACCAGTGTGGAAGGTATTTTTAGTATATAGATACTGTTTTCATCTAGTTTAAAACTTACTAATAAGCTATAATATATGTATTGCTTCTAAATGGAGTCTGGGAGCGGATAATAAACTGTTATTACTTGCCTCTTTTTGACAATGATTTATCTTGGAGGGATATATTTCATTAAGATTGTTGACTTACTTTACGGTTTATTGACTCTGTCAAAGTAAACGCATTGCTTGCCATCCCCACGCTTTAGGGGATATTAGGGGATATTGTTAACGCCCCCGTGTGTCGTTCTGTCTGTCCGTCCGTCCGTCCGTCTGTCCGTTACAATTTTCGTGTCAGCTGCATAACTCTCACAGGCATGGACGGATTTTGAAATCGTGCTGAGCCCAACACCCGGATCTGTATCATCAAGGTCAGGGTCAAAAAGGTCATTATAAAGGGGATTCATATACTAAGGTCCATTTCGTGTCCGCACCATAACTTATCCATGCAAAGAGGGATACAAATACCCATCTCATCGAGACGACATGCAGAACCCAAAACCCGGGTCTGTATCTTCAAGGTCAAGGTCATAAAGGTCATATACTTCTTATATGTGATTTTAATAAGGTAATTTGTCTCTCCATATAATAACTCTCATGTTTGCATGGATTTATGAAGAACTGACACAAATTCAAAATACTCAACCATCAAGACATGCATGGAGATCCCCGTGGCCACCCTCACCCACTCCAATTTTTTTTTTTTTTATTTACTTATTATTTTTATTAATTGTATTATCTATCCCCAACGAAGAGGGATAGAGCTCTGGCGTTGTCCGTCCGTTCGTCCGTCCGTTACAAGTGTCGTGTCCGCTGGATAACTCTCACATGCATGAAGGGTTTTGAAATAAATTGGCAAATATACTCAATTCAAGACGACGTGCAGAACCCAACACCTAAGCCTGTATCTTCAAGGTCAAGGTCATCATAAAGGTCATAGAATTTCTTATGCGCATATAATATGGTCCATTCCGTGTCCGCTCCACAACTCTCACATGCATGGAGGGATTTTGAAAAAAAGGCACTTATCTCATCAAGACGACGTGCAGACTCCAACACCCGCGTCTGTATCTTCAAAGTCAAAGTCATATACTTATATTCTCATAATAATGTATATAATATAGTTCTGATTTTTTCGTACCACGCAATTTTGTAATAGAAAGATGCAAATTCATTAAAAAAAATTTTTTTTTGTTCGTCTGTATATATTTTCCATCTATGCTCCTAGGCAGAAGCCGATTAACACTTCGTCTTGAGATATCAATTCACCGAATTTCTTGTTATATGTTTGTTTCTTTGTTGTTTTTTTTTGCTTTTTAATACACCTTTTATTAATATGTTTTTGATGGATATTAACTGCAAAACAGACAATTTGTATATATAACAATATAATGGCACTGATTTTTAAACCGCTGCGTTTGACAGTGCTTGGAATGTGTCGAACACAAGGCTATAACCTTATCCTGAAGTGCATGAGCTTTGAGGTAATCTGCGTGGTACTCAAACTGCTCCTTATACATATTAGTTTAAAATAACGAAACATTAAATTTAGTGTCTAAATTTAGTATTTGTCTGCATCAAGTATTGCGTTCATTAGTGCAGTGCGTGGTCCAGTGGTAAAACGTCGGACCCTAGATCGAAATGTCGTGGGTTCGACCCTCGCCGTAGCCATGTTATTCATTGCTTAGTACTGGTTCTACGCAGGAAGCCATCGAGCCATCGAGCGTGATTAATATGTTGCAAGAACTTGTTTTCGCAATCGATGTAAAAGAAATATATTTAAAACAAAACGAAACCATTAGATAAGAAAGACAAGATAAGATAAGATAAGAAACCATTAGATAAGAAAGACAAGATAAGATAAGATAAGAAACCATTAGATAAGAAAGACAAGATAAGATCAGATAAGAAACCATTAGATAAGAAAGACAAGATAAGATAAGAAACCATTAGATATGAAAGACAAGATAAGGTAAGATAAGAAACCATTAGATAAGATAAGATAAGAAACCATTAGACAAGATAAGATAAGGTAAGAAACCATTAGATAAGAATACAAGATAAGATAAGAAACCATTAGATAAGAAAGACAAGATAAGAAACCATTAGATAAGATAAGATAAGAAACCATTAGATAAGAAAGACAAGATAAGATAAGAAACCATTAGATAAGATAAGATAAGACAAGAAACCATTAGATAAGAAAGATAAGATCAGATAAGAAACCATTAGATAAGAAAGATAAGATAAGAAACCATTAGATAAGAAAAACAAGGTAAGATAAGATAAGAAACCATTAGATAAGAAAGACAAGATAAGATCAGATAAGAAACCATTAGATAAGAAAGACAAGATAAGATAAGAAACCATTAGATATGAAAGACAAGATAAGACAAGATAAGAAACCATTAGATAAGAAAGACAAGATAAGAAACCATTAGATAAGAAAGATAAAATAAGAAACCATTAGATAAGAAAGTCAAGATCAGAAACCATTAGACAAGAAAGACAAGATAAGATAAGATAAGAAACCATTAGATAAGAAAGACAAGATAAGAAACCATTATATAAGAAAGATAAGATAAGAAACCATTAGATAAGAAAGACAAGATAAGATAAGATAAGAAACCATTAGATAAAAAGACAAGATAAGAAACCATTAGATAAGAAATATAAGATAAGAAACCATTAGATAACAAAGACAAGATAAGAAACCATTAGATAAGAAAGATAAGATAAGAAACCATTAGATAAGAAAGATAAGATAAGAAACCATTAGATAAGAAAGAAAAGATAAAAACCATTAGATAAGAAAGATAAGATAAGGAACCATTAGATAAGAAAGATAAGATAAGAAACCATTAGATAATAAAGATAAGATAAGAAACCATTATATAAAAAAGATAAGATAAGAAACCATTAGATAAGAAAGACAAGATAAGATAAGATAAGAAACCATTAGATAAAAAGACAAGATAAGAAACCATTTGATAAGAAAGATAAGATACGAAACCATTAGATAACAAAGACAAGATAAGAAACCATTAGATAAGAAAGATAAGATAAGAAACCATTAGATAAGAAAGATAATATAAGAAACCATTAGATAAGAAAGACAAGATAAGAAACCATTAGATAAGAAAGATAAGATAAGAAACCATTAGATAAGAAAGATAAGATAAGAAACCATTAGATAAGAAAGATAAGATAAGAGACAAGAAAGACATGACAAGATAAGATAAGAGACCATTAGATAAGAAAGAAATATAAGATAAGAAACCATTAGATAAGACAAGATAAGATAAGAAACCATTAGATAAGAAAGATAAGATAAGAAACCATTAGACAAGATCAGATAAGAAACCATTAGACAAGAAAGACAATATAAGATAAGATAAGAAACTATTAGACAAGAAAGACAAGATAAGATAAGATAAGAAACTATTAGACAAGAAAGACAAGATAAGATAAGATAAGAAACCATTAGATAAGAAAGACAAGATAAGATAAGAAACCATTAGACAAGAAAGACAAGACAATATAAGATAAGATAAGGGACCATTAGATAAAAAGACAGCAACACTACAGATACAAGTCTCTTACAAAGTAGCAGGTATTAAACACAATGATAACAATGGGAATTTTAGTTTGACAAATAACACAGAAAGAAAACACTGATATGATACACGTAATAATGTATAGTTGTCATAGATCGCGAAAATTTGGATAATACGATTATGGATTATATGAATGAACATTTGAATAACACATTATTTTAGTAAAGTTCGGTATAAATAAAAAAAAATGTAAGTGTTTTGTTTAAACTCTATAAAAAAAATTAATGCTCGCTGAATTGCTTCTGTCTCACTTAGACTAGCAGATGTACAGTATACACGTTAATACACATATGTTTTGTTATTTAGTGACACTTGGTGATTTGTTTTTTTTTCTCTGGAGTATGAATTGTTACTATAGATTAAACGCAGTGAATTAACAAGTAATAATTGTATATTATTCTTCAGATCTAAAGAAAATAAAGTATACGATAATGGTGATGATAGTCTTCCATTTAAACGTGACAGCTCCGCAGATCCGATAACTTTGGTTGCTCCAGCGGACACCACTATACTTACCGATAGAGTTATCGACCACAAACCTCCATACATCAACCAAAAGTACGTTTCTGAAACTAAAAGTAACAGGTATAGAAATGAAGAAGATTACGAGAAAGCAGAAACACTCCAGTCTTCTCAAGCTAATATAGATTCAGTCAATAATAAAAGCGGGAACGTAAAACAATCTGATGGCATACATACACATGTTAATGTAACTAATATTGCTAAAGGCAATGGACAGGGTAATAATAGTAACGTTAACTCTGCTATCCGAGATACAGGATTCATTGACGAAAACACGAGACATGTTCAGTTAGAAGAAGAAGGGACGATTTATAAAAAGTCAACCAATGAAGGTTTTATAAATGAGCTTGATGAAACACACGATGCTCTCGACCAGAATGCAGCGGAAGATATTTCTAATCTACTGATTGACCGACGTCCAAGTGTGGATGAACCTTTACCTCCTGTCGGTGTACTGGTTTCACATACAATGATGGAAAAACTAGATGTAACAACAGAAGAAGAAAAGTCACATAACAAATTCGTCGATACAGACTCAGAAGTAAAGACAACAACGATAAAAGGAAGTAGCTCAGTATTTATGTTGCCTGGTGGTGAGGTATCTATTAGGAGAGGTAGGCTACCGCCGCTGACTCTGAAGTAAACATTGAGTCAAATTAAGACGAGACGATATTATAGTAGTTAGATTTCCAAATATGAAAAAAAGACTTAATGAAATCGAAGTGAGTGCACTACGTGTACAGGCGTGCGTGCATGTGTGTTTCTAATATAACATCGTTGCTTTGGTACCTAGAGCTAAAATGACTAAAACATATTTAAAAAAACACTACGTTCTATAATTATATAATCTGTTTGTTTTAATAATTAAAAAAAAGCAATGCCTTGCCAAGACGGATATGGTTGCCATCAATGTTATGAGTAACCAAATCAACCAATGAAATGAATAACCAATCTATGCTGTACGCATAACCATAAAATAAGGTTAATTATTACCTTAGAACTAACGTAAATCATCCGATCAGGGCCTGCAGGGGCAAAACTTCAAACGAATCTACAAGTTTCGCTTAACTATAACAGCATGATTTCATTGGTTGTTCACGTTATGCGTAATCTACATTGTTAACGTGCAACCATACCGACCAATGAAATCACGTGGTTCATTATTTTAAACGTATTTTTAATTTAATAATATTTTATTGCAGATATGTTACAATACATCAATTCAACATCACAATATTCATAGAAACATATGCAAACGTATCGGTGATAGAGAAAAAATGCAATGTTCATGGTTTGCGATGAAGTAATTTCTACAGTAATATAAGCAATTAGCACTTTTTAACAATAAAAAAAGCTAGATACAAGTAAGTTTTTAAAACAGCATCTTAAAGCACCATTCCAGGACCTATTTAGTATACACGTCTATATACAGTCACTGACCAGTCTAAAGC
Organism: Cyrtodaria siliqua; assembly: GCA_037043455.1. Classification (NCBI taxonomy): domain Eukaryota; kingdom Metazoa; phylum Mollusca; class Bivalvia; order Adapedonta; family Hiatellidae; genus Cyrtodaria; species Cyrtodaria siliqua. The sequence continues at coordinate 50,127 of JAWPHD010002087.1, read as the reverse complement.
TGTTCGTTTTACTTTAAAAAATACAACCCCAAAATATTCAGTACGCGCAATTTATATATATAAACAATGTTCTTCTTGTACTTTGTTCTGGTGGAGGGCTGGCGCGGCGCAGTCGGTAGCGCGCCGGATTTGAAACTGGAGGCCCAGGGTTCAATCCTCCGTGGTGCCACTGAGTTTCGTCGGTGTGTTCTTGGGCAAGACACTTTCCCTTAGCCTCGTCCGTCGGATGGGCCCCGTGTATCGGTCTATCCTCCGAGCACGTTAAAGAACCACAGGTATTCGATAATAATTATGAGTAGGGCACGGTTCCCGGATTCCTATGTATCCTTCCCCTCTCTCTGGGGCGGCTCTAAATAACCTATACTGTGTTGATGAGCCGTTAAACAACATTCAATTGTTCTGTTGATATGCGGATTCTAATAAAATAAATCAATATTTTATATCGGCGTAGCTACCATATAGGCCCGGGGCTATACATCAATGTGAAAAATGAAAAAAACAAAACATGAAAAGTCCAAGAATGCAATAAAAACAGAAGCCAGAGGGGGGGAGGGGGGGGGGGGGGGGGGGGGGGTGTGAGGTTAAGGGTAAAAAAAAATAGTTCTTCAAATACCACACAAGTGTAACACACCATTGCATAGCTAAGTTTAAAAAAAGAAAGGGGGCATGTCCCCGGACCCCCTAGTTTGTCGGTCCTATATATGCATTTTAGGTCGGCCACGCCCCTGGACATATTTATTCTAATATGTGATAGCACTCATTCAGGATGTATCGATCATTCTGTTAGGCCGTATCACTCATTCAACAATTTATTTGCTTTTACTGATTTGAATACATGACCTCTCAAAATGTATGTGATATTAAACGTTTGAGAAGAATTAGAAATACTTCCTGTTTGGTAATGGCAAGTTAGAATTAAAATAATCATACCAAGTCTTATATGGGATGGGGACGAGTTTAAAATCCTTTTTATCACATAACATTACAGTCAAATATGTAAAAAAAAAATAAAAAAAATAAAAAAACATTCAGCTGGACATAAAACCGCCATCGCAGAGTTGAGATTTGGAAAAAGAGCACTTTAGCGATAAACTATGTATAAACATGTTTGATAAATAAAATGTGATCGTTTGTTGTTGAGACACATTATCCCATGCAGAGATTGTTTATGAAATGAGTTCGTCTGAAAAAAATGATATTAATATTCATAAAGTAATTTTAATATGGCGCTTTGCAAGAATCATAACTGTATATTTGTCCAAATGAGAGTTATCGCACTTTGTAATTTAATACTTGTAATTCTTGTCCTGAGCATAATTTCTACTAATGGGACTGGAATTAAACTTGACTCACTGATAGAGGACGACGAGAGGAAGTGTGCGCAGACCGCAAGAACCATAATTATATAGAGTTATTCCACTGTGAAATATTATACTGGTAAATCTCGCCTAACTAGAAAAAAGGATATTACTGATGGAACAAGAAAAGTATAACGCATGCGTTATATGTAGACGATTTTTTCGAAATGATTTGGTGCCGAAACGTCCTGAATCGATCTTGATCACATAGACCCTGCTTTAATCTAATATACTGTATACACAATAGTTTTCGTCTAGAAAATCATCGGACAGAAAAGCCTTGACAATATGCGCATGTCCACTTCATGTCATAAGTGTCATATCATTCTGAGATAAAGAAACTGTAGGAGGAGCTTCGCAAACACAATTTGTAGGACGGGCGTACGTACGGACGAAAGGGCGTACTACAAGATTATTCCTATAAAGCACTTCTTCGAAGCAGGGGTAAAGTAACATTTTAATTTGCAAGAGGCATTACTATTTGAATGAGCATAAGAAAATCCAGTCATTGACACAGATAATGGCAGAAAGGTAAACTATTTACACGTACGCGCAATGAATTCTTGAGAAATAGTCCATAACCAGATAACGAGGATGAAAACCATTTCGAAGCGTGATAAAAACAATGCCCATTATGAATCGGGCATAATGGACTCATCCACGCACTTGTATAAAGGCATAATGGACTCATCCACGCACTTGTATAAGGGCATAATGGACTCATCCACGAATTTGCAGGGGCGTAGCCAGGCATACTCCTGTACGCCCGGGCGTACTCGTGAAAAAATAAAAGTGCTTATTTTTTAAAATCAGCAATAAAAATTGAAGGTGGGGGTAGGGGGTGAGGCACTATTTTTAAAAACACACCTAATGAATGGAGTCTCACTAAAATGAAGCCACAAACCTCCGAAATTGCACTCAAATTTCAAAGGTTTCCCTGGAGGACCCCCACCAGCGCAGGAGAGGGACACCCCATCCCGCACCCTCCCCCAGGGCGTATTCTCCAAAAAGCTCTGGCTACGCCCCTGACTTGTATAAGGGCATAATTGACTCATCAACGCACTTGTATAAAAACAAATCATTGAAACCGAATACTGTCCTTTCCATCTAAAATATAAAACCATTGACAGTATTGTAAGAAGTTATATGCATATATCCAGTTGCTGTTCATAACCAACACATACAGGCCGTGTGCTGCTACCCAAATTTTGACATATTGTTACCACTCAAGCTGGCAAATTCTAATATACATTTTCGGAACGGTCAATGTCTTACGCTTCTTTTAAGCCAGAATAGTATTTTTAGTTCGGTAGCTTAAGTGTAAAACTATTGTTTTATAAAGGGAGGTAATTTTTAAGAAAATGTTCTAAATTTATATAAAAATAGATGTATGGCATGGATTAACTCCACCAAATTTGTTTTTGTGTATTTGATTGCGTTCAAAATGGTTACGTTAGTCATGTAAACATATAACAGTTCAATAGTTCAACCCTTGAAAACGTATAAAAACATATGGAACCAAACATTCAACCATTTTAATCATTAAACGCACATTCTATCGAAAGAAGGTAAAGATAACCAAAAAAATTAGAATACATTTATACTTTTTACCCAAATTACATGTAAATATAGTTTATATATATGAAACAATACGAAATAATATAAACGTGTGACCTCTCTGTAATAAATGTGTTGCTATAAAGGGAGATATTAAAGTACACTTTTAAGTTTTTAATTAGAAAAATTAAGCTAACATTAAAAAATGATTCACAGAAATGTTACAATTCAACGTTCCATTTTATTTGTCTTTGTGTCACCTTCGTAGCATGGCAGACAGGTAAGGATCGCTTTGTCCGTATTCTGTCTTCATTCGTCGTCTTCGTCCGTCTGTCCGTCACGCTTTAACCTGCAACCTTAACTTGATCATAACTTAAAAAATATTTCATCTATGTTCATGAAACTTCATAAATATCTACATCTCACCCCAAGGAAAGTCGTTACACATGTCTAATAACTTTGTTTTTTATTTCGGCAAAGTTATGCGCATTTCCATTAAACCTTTACCTGCAACCTGACCTAGCCCATAACGTTAAATAAGCACATGACAATCTACAAAAGTTTTCCGTGGAACACACTTCTCGTATTTATTTAACATATGAAAAAGCCTATGTGATTATCAGCCCTTGATTCCATCATTGAATTATATAATATTATTAAATTCACCTTCACACTGAAAATATGTATAGCATAATTGTAATAGTACACCACCGTTAAAAAAAGAAAAATTATTTTTCTTTATATCCCACACAAATGATACACATGAAAAGCGTGCACTTACATTGTAAACTGAAACGTGGTACGGTGAAACGTTCGGATGAACAGTTTATTGGATGTGTTATTTGGTTTGGACCATTTGTGTTCTAATATAGACATGATAATGATCAATTGGTTTTGTTTGGCAATGTTTCTATGCAAAATAGTCACTGAGTTCTGTTTAACATATCCACAAATATAGTTCCGGTTATACAAAAAATACAGAGAAAGTCGACCAATGTCATCATACTATAACACTGAGATAATTTCGAAACCACATGTCATTGAAAAAATGTACATTATGGTTGACATTGCTCATGCCTAAAGTATGCATTTGCTTGAAAATTTCACTTGACCATACCCCATCCATTTTGGAGTTTGTGTTTATATAAAGATGGCAGATAAATAGTCCTTAAATATACAGCAGCTAACGAGTGTTACACGAGATGCAAGTTAACACAGGGTAGATACATAGGCAATGTTGCAAGGAGGTTTGAAAGACTAGCACAGCAGTCTTTGCTTCAGTTCTTGGGAGTAGGAAAATCGTTCTTAAATGAAAACAACTGATTTACAAAGTAGTTTGAGTATATGACTGCTGAAATAAAAGTATAATCTAGCTACCGCTACGTCAGTAGGACAGAGCATCCTGACAGACATGTTTTGAAAGAGGGTAGTTAAATATTATTTTAAACAGCAGGTTGTCTAAATGGACACACAGTCAATAGTAAAATCTGATGGTGAGATTTTCCAATCCAATCCACCACTCAGTAGAATGGGCATACAACAAGCTGTTGTAATGCGACCCTGGAATAATTATCAACTGGATATCAGTTAATAATAATCCAGTTTCTCATTACAACGGCTTGTTGTATGTCCATCCTATTGCGTTGTGGATTCAACTGGTCACTCTTGATGATCAGTATTTCCCATACATATGCAACAGCAGCAGTACAACATTTGCGTGCATACCACCACGTGCAAACAAGGACCTCGGAAAATCTTACATAGTTTTAAAATAGGGATGGTACACCTTGAACTTTGTTATAAGGCCTGTTATAACAGATGACCCATCTGTTCCTTTATAATTTCGGAATGTTATCAAAGTATCTTGCGAAACTTACTTTACACTGTACTTGCAGAAAGCATAGACTTCCCTGTATTGCAGGGGAGTTAGTTGTAGCATGCATACCAGATTCAGAATGTTAACATGCGTCAACATTCGGCAGATGAAAACGTAGTATTCTGTTAAAGATGTTAATATCATGATTGTCTCTTTCTGTAGCTTTGAGACGTATATTATTTTCCAGGTTGAGTTTTCTTTAAAACTACGTTTACTTCTTAATTGCATTTTTCTCAACCCAAAACTGAAATATCACTTCTCTGGGTTCTGTTAATTGGCATATTATTTTTTTTGCAATAGTTTAATAAAAGAAATACTACAATGGCATTTACGTATGCAATTTGTGAGTTTGAGTTTAATTATCAAAATCGTTTAAAAATGTCTTATATTACAAATACATGATATTCATGCAATTCTTTTTTTTCAAGCTATTTTTTTTTAATTTATTTTTTGTATGTTCGTCCATTTTTTTTTCTATATACACGAACATAGAAAAAGAAGACGAAGAAGAAGAAGAAGAAGAAGATGAAGAAGAAGAAGAAGAATAAGAAGAAACTTTATTTGCCTCGTTATAGGTCTATGGAGGTTTGAGGCCATTCTCCATACATATAACAATATTGCGATAAGTCTAAGAAGACCCTTGAGCAAATCAATAAAATACATAATCTTTAAACATTTTTTCGTTTCTCGATCATGGTGGACAGTGTGAATATGTGTGCTTATATCTAAAATACATTACTCATACGATAAGGTAAATAATAAGATTAAATGTTAATCAATCAACCAAAAATACCATTCTTCGATGATTCTAATTGGTAACGTATTATTGACTTATTTGAGTCAAGTATCTTCTAGATACCTGTCTGTCGATCATATCTTTCCCTGCGAATTCGAAACACGAGGAAAGATATAATTCAAAACTATTTAAGTCAAAATGTAATGGGTGCATTTATCTACTTAATAAGAAAATGGTAAAGACCTTCAGCTCCCTTTCATTTCAAAATAAATCATTTTTTGATAAATATTCAAATTTTCGCAAATTTTATTTGCAGCCTGCTTTTAAATTACTTTGTACCTTAATACATCTTTATTTATATTTTTGAAAAATACTTTATTTTGTTATAAATAAATATCCAAAAATCTTTTATTTTTGGCTTTATTTTTGTAGATTTTCTCCAAAAATGTCAAGATGTATCAATTTTGTTTATTCCAAACATTTTTCCCATGTACATTACTATAATAGAATGTTTATTTTGAGAACATTCAACTCCCTTATATTGCAATAATATATCCCTTATATTGCAATAAAATTGTATTTTAAATAGTCCAGTTTTCGGCGGTTTTGGTTTAAATTGGGCCAAAAGTAATGGCATTTTCAAATCTCTGATCCTTTAGGACTGTCTCTTCTGTAGCTCATGATACCTTTACATTAAAGAAATACTATAACGACTTCTGTTTTATTATATTTTAATCACCCCCCAAAAGTTCAAAATTTATATATTTTATTCATTCCAAATATTTGTTATATAACAGATAACTATAAGGACATTCAATCTCCTTATATTGTAATGAGAATTATATTTTTAGACCCAAAATATCCCAGTTTTTCCAAATCTCTGATCCTTTAGAATGTAACTATATCTCAGAACATCTTTAGATAAATGAAAACACTTTAAAACCTACTATTTTGTTTAACTGAAAGTGTCAATATTTTTTTTAATAATTATTCCAAAAATCAGCAATTTGTACGCTTTTTTTGCTGATTTCCCCCCAAAATGGCAAGCTGTCTACATTTTGTTCATTTCAAATATTTTTTTTATTTATATGAATATAACAGGCAACTTTCTGAAGCTTCAGCTCCCTAATATTGCAATGATAATAATATTTAAAAAAAAATCCTGTTTTTAGCGATTTTTTTCAAATTTGAATGTTTTTACCCAAAAATAATGTGCTAAGCTACCGTTTCAGAAAAACTATCCTGGAAGTTCACATCAATATTGCTTGCTATTGTAAACATATTAATTTATCCTAATGTTGTTATACATAGGGTAATTTAAGATAACGTGAGATTCTGTCTCAATAGTATTGTAACAGAACGAACAAAGCCTTTCCTCCACTACTAGACTCTCATATCTTCATGTTTCGAGTCTTATTGGCGCCTTAAGCCAATACATATCGCTTTCATGCTCTTAGTAAATGGCCACAATTAAAGTCCATTTCATAAACCAGAGTTACAGATAAACTTTTTGAACAATTGGGTATTGACCCAACAAGTATGTTTTTAATTGATTAAACAAAAAGGGTTGCATTGGGGTGTCAGACAACAAATATTATATGAAAAAATCTAATAAAACTTCTTTTACAATAATGAGGATAACGTCAAAGTACTTGATAGTTTACAGAAAAGTATAACAGTGATGCTCGTCAGAACAAATTATTTGGGTATTAATTAATTTGATATTGGTATCCATGCTTCTGAATTTAATTGGGTATTTTGACATTTTTAATTTGGTATTTAAGCAAATACTCTGCTTATCTGTAGCTCTGATACACGCTTGTGTGCGAATGATCGCCAGAGCATAACAAATTCTACCTGATATACCGACTTCTCTGCCAAAATCAGGTTTATTGATATGAATATGTACAACGAATTGATAGCCTCAGATGATGCAGATATTTTGTTACTTTCTATTAACATTTTATATCTTTTTTGACTTTACATATTCAATGAGTTGGACAATATTTATAAGATGATTTTTTTCAACACAGGTAGCTAAGCTCCAATTGTGATAAATCGGTGTGCGGTGTAACTTTGCAAATACTTTCTACCAACCCCGCAGAAAGTCCGGTTTCAAGTGCTGGTCTCATACTTTTGACAATGCTATTTTCTGCATGGAAGTATTTTTGCAGCATTAACTTCAAACATTAAAACATTGAATCTGCCCTTTGTCAAACCTGTCGTTGGGGTGTTCAAGCTTTAACTCTGTGATTTTAATTTTACACATAACGCAGGTACACTTCATAAGACAGTTGTCACATGCATCTGTGAGGGTTTTCCTGTAGCTTATAAGAAAATCCAAAGTATTCTACTATAAATTTCCGTCTACATTCAGCTGACTTAATGTACTCACAAATTCCCTCTAGAATGTGAGATTTAGCAGTGTCACTATTGTTATGAAAAAGTACACTAAATCTTTCTTGGCCATCTCGACCACAACGCCCAATTTCTTGAACAAAAGCTGTGAAAAAAGGAAAGGAGAAAACACCGAAATAATTAAGGCATTCTTTACAGTTACTGTGCCATGGCATGTAGCAATAATAAGTTAGCAGCATGAATAATTCACTAATTCAGTGACATTAAAAACTAGAAGGATGTTCCACAGAACACTTGTGTCGCCTGTCATGTGCTGGACAATGTAACTATAAGTTGAAGACAGGGGAGGGGTTGAATCAATAATGGATTATGGAGCAGATTTTAAGTTTATGAAAAGGGTCATAACTCTGCTAAAATGAGAGTTAGAGTTATTAAACACATGTAACAACATTCCTTGAGGTAATATGAAGATGTTTGTGAAGTTTCATGAATATAGGTCAAATACTTTTCAAGTTATGGCCAGATATAAGCTTGGTTAGGTTGCAGGTTAAAGTTTTATAAAAAAAAAAAGGGGCATAACTCTGCCAAAATGAAAGCCAGAGATATTGGGCATGTGTAACAACATTCCTTGAGGTAAGATGAAGATGTGCGTGAAGTTTCATGAACATAGGTCAAATATTTATGACCTAGGTTAGGTTGCAGTTTAAAGTGTGACGGACGACGACGGACGGGCGACGGACAAAATTATCTTTAGTTGTCTGTCATGCTATGCATGTGACACAAAAATGTGTTCATACACTTAAACATGTTCCTATGACAATGTAATGTAAGAGCTATAGTAAAAAGGAATTGCAATCACAATCAAAGTAGGTAAGAAAATAGTATAACTTGCAATTTGAGTAATATTACATTTTTATGTCCCTCTTCAATAAAGTTACAAAATATCTACTATTAATTCTGAACATTCAGAAACACGGTTTAAAACATGATATGTATCAAGCCAGTGTATAACTGATTTAAGTGTTTAGATAGTATTTACATGATTAACATTATCATTTCAGCCAACAAGTTTATTAATTTTAAAAGTTCCCAGTCACAAATTTAAGATTTTGTTTATCACATAACACACAACGACGTGAAAGTTTCGATTTGATGTGGTCAATTTATCTATTAAGTGAAGACAGGATATTTTGTACACATATGACATTGTTTGTTACTTACGTGATGTCATTTGGCATGCTACTGGGCATTTACAACTTTAAATTAAGTTAACGTTATGTTCATACAGTTGATACAGTGATATTTAATATATGATAGAATTGAGCTCTTATCATAACTCATGATATGCCATGGAAATACACAAGCGTGTCTGTTTAATTGAATTACAAATATGTACAAACGCTTTTATTCAGTCATCACATGACATGATAATACACTATTAAAGTCATGGTGTTGTACCGGAAGCTGTTGTAATAATATTGTGATAAATGCATTTATTATATACATGTCAATAATTATATACGTGGTACCTTCATTTTCCTTGAACGGAATACAAAACCCTGTATCACCTCTAGAGGTTTTCTGAATCCGTATCACTAAACTAATAAAAACTGATTTCTGTACCACTATACTACTAACGTTGTATGAAGTCACGTCTTGACGTCGTTGTCTGTGTAAACAAACTAGTCTTTATACCATACGATGCTGTAATATTTTTACAAGCTTTTTTATGAAGGTATATAATAAAAGGATCATTACTAGAGTAAAGTGATCTGGAAGGTGCATCACCTCTTGTGGACATGTCATATTTCCAGGACCACACTCGAGGCTCAAGACTCTCGTGAGATCCTGCAGATATTAAATGTCCACTCGAGGTGAAACAAACTTCCAGGTCACGTTACTTTAGTAACGATCCTTTTATATTAAATTAATAAGAATATCAAACTTGTTGTGATTGAGGTGCATGATACTGTGCAACAAGAGGTGTAGCAAAACATGCTTTTGCTCGCTCATGTAATAAACCACACCATTTCAGAGGCAAATAAATTATTGTTTTAGGATATTTGGTGCCCTGATCTTGCAACAATTTCAATATAGGATCCACACATGAGAATATAGAATCTTCGGCTGTATTCTTTCCTCCAGTCGAAGGAAGGCGCATTTGAACTTCAAGAAACACATTTGGCCTGTAATACCATAAGATAATTATGATACCTGATCCTGCAGATATTAAATGTCCACTCGAGGTGAAACAAACTTCCAGGTCACGTTACTTTAGTAATGATCCTTTTATATTAAATTAATAAGAATATCAAACTTGTTGTGATTGAGGTGCATGATACTGTGCAACAAGAGGTGTAGCAAAACATGCTTTTGCTCGCTCATGTAATAAACCACACCATTTCAGAGGCAAATAAATTATTGTTTTAGGATATTTGGTGCCCTGCTCTTGCAACATTTTCAATATAGGATCCACACATGAGAATATAGAATCTTCGGCTGTATTCTTTCCTCCAGTCGAAGGAAGGCGCATTTGAACTTCAAGAAACACATTTGGCCTGTAATACCATAAGATAATTATGATACCTGATAAATGAACAAAAATGTTCAAAAGTCGCATTAGATTTGGTTGTTTTCGTTTAGCATTTGCTAAATAGACTGCTCAGGTTTACACTGTTTGATGGTCATCAGAAATTTTCCTAGCACACTTATTTCCAATATATATAGATATATATTAATATTCAAATAAAACTACATCTACTGTTTACCTTTCCGTATTCTATTTTATTTGTCCAAATGTCAAGTTACTCAACTTTATAGATATGTGTCTTCTTTCGAGTATGAAACATGTCATCTTTTTCTGCCAAAAAACTTTTTCTAAATTTTTTCATAACTTATGGAACACGTTTATGTAACAAGAGGTATGACAAGCATTTGCAGTTTTAAAACTAGTCATTCTTCGATCGCTTTATTTGATAAGTCGATGCTTGTTATTACCCCTTGGTAATCTACATCATGATGTAAAGTTTAGCATACAATTGTAATACAAGTAAAATATGTACATATCTCATGCCAATATGCTTTAAACCATACATAAACATAGTCATATATTATTCAATACATTTGTAAAAACTTTGTATTTATTACTAGGTCATGAATGGGAGATAAATTTGTAATGCAAGAACTACAGATAAGCTGAGTATTTAATTATTTAATTGGCATTCGCCCTGCAAATTTTATTTTATGAAGCTTGCTCAGACTGCCACTCTTCCCTCATTCTAAATCCGATGGAACAAATACTAATTACAGACAAAAGATGGTAATAGTACTATTATGAACAAGACAATGTCTTACAAGTTATCTCCCCTTACAAAAGATAAAAAAGAACACATTGTCTTTAAACTAAATAGAACTAACAATGAAAGGTAATTATATTTAAGATATGGTATACAACTATCAATTTATATTTAACAATCACAATGTTTTTGTAATTAAAGATCACCCACTCATGACCTCAAGAATAGATAAAAAAGAAAAAATCCCCAATTAATAACTTTTCTACACATTATATATGATTTTTTTTTCACTGTTATATTGTATATAATTGTATGCATAATATATTGTAAGGTGCACAGAGGGATGGTCCTCCCCGACCCTCGTGCACCTATGACGGGGAGAATAAACGGACCACCACTTTGGTGATCGAAATTAAAAAAAAATATATTCAAATAAAACACAATTAAAGAAACATATTTGGCTGTTGATATGATTATAGCATGCTTTCATTTTCTTTTATATATTTGAAAATTTGCCCTCATAAGGGTAACACAAACAGCAAATTTATATTTATAATAAAACCGTTCTGGTGATGCAGAGATAACTATGGGATCATGCATGTACAAATTATTCTTGATTTCCGTCTGTCCTTTCAGTGTTGCTGTTGCAGTTAATGAAACTATCTTGGCTTTAGGCAAAATTGTTCTTAATGAGCCCAGTCTTTGATATGCAGGACGGAAATTTGATTGTCCCCAGGAAAGAATACAATGGGCTTCATCCACAACAATGTGAGATATCTGAAATAATACAAATAATAATGGATGTATATCACAAAATTATTATTACTATTCAATGAGGACTGGCGTGGCGCAGTCGGTAGCGCGGCGGATTTGTAACCGTTAGCCCCGTCCGTCGGATGGGGACGTAAACCGTGCGGTCCCGTGTATCGGTCTATCCTCCGAGCACGTTAAAGTACCATAGGAATATATTCGATAATAAGAGTAGGGCACGGTTCCCGGATTCCTATGTATCCTTCCCCTCTCTCTGAGGCGGCTCTAAATAACCATTACTGTGTTGATGAGCCGTTAAACAACATTAATTTCAATTCAATGTGTTAACAGTTGCTATTGTTGTTTTATGCTCCCGAAGACATAGCATTTTTGGCTGCTTTAAATTAAAAACAATATTTTTTTTAATGTCTTACTATTAATGACTGATAGTAGTAATAATCATTACAGTATAATATAATGCAGAATTGCAGGAACCAATCAGATTTCGTTTTGTAAAAAATGCTCTTTGGCGTGATTAGGAATATCAGACCTCCAACAAGTATGTTATACCATAGATCTACATACACGTACATATATATCCATGGTTATACACTATTGCACCTGTATTGATATGAAATTTGATTGGATCCTACCATACTGCATTTGAGATGTCTCTCATTAAACTTGTATACTTAAATTATGTGGTTAGGTGTTTAACCCTTGTTGTGTTGGCAACTGAGATACAATGAGCTGAGCGACCTGTGTCAAGTACACTTTTTGCTGCTCATCATTAAATGTACACCCAAAATGGTAAATGGAATAAATTAAAAGAAAGAAAAGTCCATTATATATATTTAGCAGGACAAGGATTAACAAAAAGTTGGTGTTTAAAAAAATGACTATGCTCTTTGTCCATTGATATTTTGCAAGAAAATTTGTGTATTACCTTTTCTGATAATTTAGAAGACATCAATATTTGTTTCACTTCAGTTTGTAATACATGCTCTGGATGAGACAGGATATACCTTCAGGTTGGACAAATTAGTCTGTATATCAGATGTATAATATGTGTAAACAATGTTTAAACTCAAATTATAGGGACTGGAAGCAACCTGGAAAATGTTGGGTGGTTGAGCAAAAAAATAATTATAACCATATTTATGAGTTTAGAAATTTGCTTTACACAGAGTCATCAAAGTTTCAACCATATATAATAAATAAACCAAAACTAAAAACCTTAACATTTTAACAAGTTTAATGCAAATGCATGATAAATTTGAAACAGAAGCACAGAATTTGATTTTTACTTGAATTTACTTCTAAACCCCGTACAATAATAAATTTCCAGATTGTCTCCAGCCCATGTAAATGAAACAAATTGATGTATAGAACCATGATGTTATCTGCTATAATGAATTCTGGTTCTGTCAGATTAATAATTAATGAAATATTTCAATTAAGTTAATATTATAGTTTTATGTAAACAAAATAGCATATAAAATGTTACAAATCCTGTATAAAAAATAAACTATAGTATATATTTAACATTATTTTAATTGTTTATCAATAATTGAGATGCATGTAGTCACAGAGTCAATATTGTCAGTGGCTTTTTAAATCTTTTCAGTAAATGATATAGAGTATCATAGTTTGTCCCAAATGACATTATAAAACTCACCACCTCAAATTGTGGCTTGTATCAATTCTGTTTAATATTATGTATTTAATAACATTTAAACTGAGCATGTTGACTTGTGTGGTAACAATTACTGTTTTGCTCAATAACACTTTATATAGCTTTATCAACTAATTATATAATGAGCAATAACATATTTAAGGTGTTTTGTTTGCTTTATGATTCAAAGTTTTGACTTACAGGTAAAATGATATTTAACTTAAGTTGATTTTGGATAAGTATACTTACTTACTTACTACTTAATCCTCTTCACTCCTAGTGGAGCATAGGGCCTTTACCACAGCTTTCCACTTGGTTCGGTCCGTGGCTTGGGCTTTGGCTACCCACCATGACATCTTTGTCTTTTTCAGCCCAATGTCCAGGGTCCTGCGCCAAGAATTCACTGGTCGTCCTCTTTTCCTTATGCCTTGTGGATTCCAATCAAGGGCTTGTCTGGCTATGTTGGGCTGTGGCCTTCGCAAAGTATGGCCAATCTATTTCCACTTTTCTGAAGAATTGAGTCTGTGATTGGTTGCTGCTTTGTCCTAGCCCACAGGTCTTGATTGGAAATTTTGTCTGGCCATCTGATCTGCAGGATCTGTCTCAGGCAGTGGATAAGTATACAGAATGTGTTAATTGTTCTACCATGTATTTGCTGCTATCTACCATGGATGGCATGAATGCAAAAGGTTTTCATAATTACATCTATTAAGATTATGTTAAAGAGACATAGGGCAATCCTGATAAATCTTTTAATATGTTCTTATTGCACAATCAGAAAAGATAATTGAAAATATATAATTTATCATGATCATTAATTGATATTTAGTTTACAAAGAGAATGTTAGTACCGTATTAATAGATAATTCTTGAAACTACAATGCAAACATTATGATGGACTTATTTTTCAGCATTTTGATCAGTTTAAAATATATCGGTCAATATTCCAATTTAAACATTTATAAACAATTTTCAAAAGTATAATACTGTTTCTAATAAATATTATGAAAAAACGTCAATTGTATCACATGTCCCTTAAATTAATATGTACGGTAAATTTCGAAAAGAAAAGAAAAGAAAGACAATATGAAGAGAGAAAAAAGTGTTCCTGTGTTTTATTCCATTCCAATCTGTACAATGAAATATATTGTATCCCATGGTTATAAAGATATTGGTATCAAGCACCTGTTTTCTGTTTACATGTAATCAAATCATGCACAACAGAAGCAAACAAAAGTTAATTTGTATTGCACAATTAATCAACACTTCATTTAATAAAGGCCTCTATTATATGAGACAAACTCAAATGACTTAGTTGAACCACCATCCTTTTGTAAGTAAATGACAAACTTTCTCTTATATAAAATTGTATGAACCTAGGCCATTAGGAGGGCGCTTGAAACATCGCCTAAGACCAATGAACCATGGAAGATACAACAAAAAAGGCTTACTCAGCTGAAAAAAATGTCCCAACAATTTTTTTTTTAATTCATCATGAGGTGCAATTATTAATGACACATTTTTTGTTCAAACAGTTTTATTAGAAAATGATTACCTTAATATTCAACTGGTGGAAGTAAAAGGTATGGACGAATAGAAGTATTTGTATTTCCATAAGGCCATTTGAAAAAAAAAATGTGTCCATAGGACACGGATGCCCCCACTAAGGTCACTATACCATAGCATTTTGATAATGCACATAAACACTGATAAACACGTTCACGATCGCGCGGCACAATTTGTTCAGCCCTATTTTTACTAAGTCAAAGGACATAACTCTGTGGTTCCTGGTCCAAAATAAAAATGAAAAACTAGGTGCGCATCTTCTCTTGCTGGTCAACATTTCTGTAAATATTGGTGACCGTGGGTTAAATGAAGAGTGCGCGACACAAGTTTTTGGGACGGACGGACAAGTGCAAATGTATATACCCCAGTTTGGGGGCATCAAAAAAACTACCGTTTCATCTCAAAAAATAAGTTTGTATTCTAAATTAAATTTACTTACCTGTGCTTTAAAAATTTTGCAGGGGCATAGCTAGAGCGTTTGTAAAGCAAATGCAAGATACACATTATGCTAGAGAGCATGCAACATTCAATAATGCTCCTCGGATACTTGTTATTATTCATAGATACTTTATGGCGCCTTTTGGAAGTATTTCAATACCTATTTGATTCAGGCTGATTTGTTTCCATACCTTTGGCTGTTTTTCTGCTGTAACGTTATACAAAACAAGATTGATCTCTTATGCATGGTGCATGTGCATTTACCAGCTGGGTCAGTCCATCTCAATTCAACGAATGGCCCACGCACTTTGTCTCATATTCACAGTATATCTTCTATATATTTCTAAGAACAAATCTGAAATTTTAGCTCTCTACTACAAGTAGTTCATGAGATATGGCCATTTTAGTATGGATGGTAGGTGCCCGATTTCTCTCGAAAATCACGGCCGTCATTTTTAGCTGCATTTTCAGCTTTCGTATCTCAAAAAATAATAGACGTAGATGGCTGATTTTTTTGTAGCTGTTAACAGGAACCTAGAGACCCTATAAGTATCAATCTGTCTACTTTGGAACGACTTGGACGATGATGCTTTGCAGCTGAAGTTGCTGGAATTTACTATCTTGCCTTACGAACCGCCATATTTGACACCAAAAACATTAATTTTGTATCCAGTACAGACTTGTATCCTAACAAGAAAAGGTATAACACATATATTATACCATGGGAAGTACGGACTGCATGTAGATGTTCTGGATCCGGGATCGTTTTGATAGTGAAGGTCACCCAGGGCTTTTTTCCACAAAATTGGGAAGAGGCCCAGGCCTGTCCATTTTGGGGAAAAAGAACGCGCTTATTTCTCATTTTGGGAAAAATACAAGGTTTCATGAATTAAGTAAATATGACATTAATATACTTTATTTATATTGTCATCCATTAAATACCATTAGTATTAACTTTTCCAAGTCGGAATTTACTTAGCAGCCAAAAACACACTGCAGAATTCATGCTTTTTCTCAAATTCTGAGAAACTGCTGTTTTCCGATTGGGAAATATTTCTGCCACAGTTGGGAAAAAACAGTCCAATTTTCTGTTGGGAAGAGGCCCTTTACAGGCCTCTGTTTTATAAGGTAAAAAAGCCCTGTCACCGGCACCTTGACCTTTAAATGAATAAAGATAAGGGTGATGTACTGGTCATGAGCAACCATTCATCCTTTCAAGTTGGAGGACCTAGATCCATCAAGTTTGTAGTTGTTGATAGGACATCGTATTGATAGTGAAGGGCACCGCAACCTTGACCTCCGACCTAGTGACCGGAAAATAACAAGAGGTCAATGACCTTGAAGCTCTACTGATTGATTTTGATTTCAGGAAGTAGTCGATACAAACTTGCTTTTTGAAAATCTATTTTTAGCCGTAGCGGTTATCTTGAATTTTCGGCCGTCCTGAAATTTTGCTTGCATCAGTTAGACATCAAGAGCAGCTTTCCTGTGAAGTTTCATGGAAATCCGTCAAGTAGTTTCAGAGAAGTAGTCGCTACAAGTTTTCATTATATAACTCTATGTAAAAAAAGATGGTTGCTGACAGCCATGTTTAACATTGAATCAAAATGATGTTCGACTGCTATAACCATCATGCCATGCTGATCATTTTAGAAAAAGTCCCATATCAATATATCTTATAGTTTTCAAGAAGTAGTCGATACAAACTTATTTTTTAAAAATCTATTTTTAGCCATGGCGGCCATCTTGAATTTCCGGCCGACCTGAAATTTTGCTAAGATCATTTAGACATAAAGAGCAACATTCATATGAAGTTTCATGAAAATCCATCAAGTAGTTTCAGAGGAGTAGTCGCTAAAGTTTTCATGATATAACTCTATGTAAACAAAGATGGCCACTGGCAGCCATGTTTAACGTCGAATCAAAATAATGTTCGACTCGAATAACCATCGTCTCATGCTGATCATTTTAGAAAAAGTCACATATCAATATCTCTTATAGTTTTCAAGAAGTAGTCGCTACAAACTTATGTTTTTTAAATCTATTTTTTGCTAGGATCAACTAGACTTTATGGGCAACATTTCTGTAAAGTTTCATGAATATCCATCCAGTAGTTTCAGAGGAGTTGTCGCTACAACTAAAAGTTTACGGACAGACAGACGGACATACGGACAGACGGACGACGGACGTCGCACCACGGCATAAGCTCTGCTGATCTCTGATCAGTAGAGCTAAAAATCTATTTTTAGACGTGGCGGCCATCTTGAATTTCCGGTCGACCTGAAATTTTGCTAGGATCAATTAGACATCGTCAAGAGCAACATTCTTGTGAAGTTACATGGAAATCCCTCAAGTAGTTGCAGAGGAGTAGTCGTTACAAGTTTTCATTATATAACTCTATGTAAACAAAGATGGCCGCTGGCAGCCATGTTTAAGTCAAATCAAAACGATTTTCGACAAGGAGCAACACCATTTCATTTTAGAAAAAGTCCAATATCAATATCTCTTAAAGTTGTCAAGAAGTAGTCGCTACTGACTTATTTTTTAAAAATCTATTTTTAGCCGTGGTGGCCATCTTGAATTTCCGGCCGACCTGAGATTTTGCTAGGATCAATAAGACATCAGGGGCAACATTCCTGAAAAGTTTCATGAAAATCCGCCAAGTAGTTTTAGAGGGGTAGTCGCTACAAGTTTTGACTATATAACTCTATGTAAACAAAGATGGCCACTGGCAGCCATGTGTAACGTCGAATCAAAACGGTTTTTGACAAGGACCAACATCATGTCAAGCTGATCATTTTAGAAAAAGTCCCATATCAATATCACTTATAGTTCTCAAGAAGTAGTCGCTACAAACTTGTATTTTAAAAATATATTTTTTGCTTTGGCGGCCATCTTGGATTTCACATCAACATGAATTTTGGGTAGGATCAACTAGACTTCATTGGAAATATTTCTGTAAAGTTTCATGAATATCCATCCAGTACTTTCAGAGGAGTAGTCGCTACAAATAAAAGTTTACAGACAGACAGACGGATGCCGCACCACGGCATAACCGCTGCTGATCAGAGTCTGCTGATCTCTTATCAGTGGAGCTAAGAACAGGTTATCTACTGGTCATAACCAACCATCCTTTCAAGGTTGAGGTCCGTAGGATCAACCGTTGTGTAGTTATTGATCGGACATCTTTAGATAGCGAATGTGACCGCGACCTTGAACTTTGATGTAGTGAACCCAAAATGAATAGGGGTCATCTAGTTGTAATGGTAAAGCGTTCTTCCAAGTTTGGGGGCCTTAGGTCCAACCATTCTGTAGTTATTGATCGGACATCGTTTCGATAGTTAATGTCAACACGACCTTGACCTTTGACCTAGTGACCCCAAAATCAACAGGGGCCATCGACTGGTCATGAGCATCCATCCGTCCAAGTTTGGGTTCCGTTCTGCCAACCATTCTGTAGTTATTGATCGGACACCGTTTGGATAGTCAATGCTAGCCCGGATTTGACCATTGACCTGGTGACACCAAAATCAATAGGGGTCAAAATGAACATGGCGCCCCGACCACACTTTGTTGTGTGGAGCAATAATTTATTAATTGAAGGGCACTGGCTGAGTCGTTGCTGGGGTGATTTACGGAAGAATAACCGTGTGACAACCTGCTGTAAGGATGAGTATTACTACCAAGATATAACGGTCATGATTGAATAATTAGTAGGGAACTGAAAAAGTGAAGGGACACTACAAAATCTGAAATGAAGATTGCTGTGCATCCCTTTAAGTGGGGTGCATGAGATGTTGTAGATTTGGCGGAAAGTGACAAATGAGAATAGGTATTTTGTTGAAAAATATGTTTAATATACAAAAACAACATTACTGATGTGGAAAAAAATAATTGTATGTACAACTCAGTGTGTCAGGTCCCTGCCAAGACTTGAACTTGAATCTCTTTTCTCGAAAGAAAAGTGTGTTTCCTTACACTACAGAGATCGCCCAGACATCACAAAAAGAGTGTACAAAACTAAGCAAAATTAATAAAGATGTAGATCAAAAGAATGTCAAACTAAAACTAGAAATTGTTATTGTCCATGGGACGAAAACGTATGGCTCCCCCACTCGCCCGAACAGACCATTCTCACTGATCTGAGATCGTTTTGATATTCAATATCCCTGTGACTGTATCTACAACCTGTATCAGTAATATTTACTGGTCAACCATCCTTCCAAGTTTGAGGACCCTAGGTCCAACCATTCTCTAGTTATTGATTGGACATTGTTTTGTTATTGATCGGGGATCGTTTTGATATCAATAGGGGTCATGTTCTGGTCATGATTAACCATCCTTCCAAGTTTGAGGACCCTAGGTCCAACCATTATCTAGTTATTGATCGGATAGTCAATGTCGTCACTAGCTTGACCTTTGACCTAGTGACCCCAAAATCAATAGGCGTGATCTGCTGGTCATGACCAACCATCCTTACAAGTTTGAGAACCCTAGGTCCAACCATTCTCTAGTTATTGATCAGACATCGATTTGATAGCCAATGTCACCACGATTTTGACCTTTACCTAGTGACCCCAAAATCAATAGGGGTCATCTACTGGTCATGACCAACCATCCTTCCAAGTTTGAGGACCCTAGGTCTAACCATTGTATAGTTATTGATCGGATATCGTTTTGATAGTCGTCACCGCGACCTTTGACCTAGTGACCCCAAATCAATAGGGGTCATCTACTGGTCATGACCAACCATCCTTCCAAGTTTGAGGACCCTAGGTCCAACCATTGTGTAGTTATTGATCGGATATAGTTTTGATAGTCAATGTCACCGCGACCTTGACCTTTGACCTAGTGACTCCAAAATCAATAGGGGTCATCTACTGGTCATGACCAACCATCCTTCCAAGTTTGAAGACCCTAGGTCCAACCATTCTCTAGTTATTGATCGGAATCGTTTTTATAGTCAATGTCACCGCGACCTTGACCTAGTGATCCCAAAATCAATAGGAGTCATCTAATAGTCATGATCAACTATCCTTCTAAATTTGAGGACCATAGGTCCAACCATTCTCTAGTTATTGATCGGACATCGTTTGCGACACAGACAGCACAAAATCAATATGGCTCCCCTCCACACTTTGTGGGGGAGCCATAACTATCACAGAAGGTTATTAATACCCTTGCCAACGCATACCCCATGACTTCATGAATATGCGCAGTTCCACTTCATACTGATGCTTCTCACAATGTTTGGGGTATGACAGAGGTCACGGTGACCTTATTTTGGTATGCGACACACCGCTATCCCAAGATGTATCAACATACCATGTTTGGTATTTCTAAGTGTTATTGTATTGAAAATATGGTCCGGACAAGCATTTTCTATGACAAAGGTCACAGGTCAAGATTACCTTAATCTGGTACGCGACACATCGTTATCCCAAGTTGTATCTAAATACCAAGTTTGCTATCTCTAAGACTTAGTGTTATAGTAATGAAAATACGGTCTGGACAAGCATTTTCTATGACAGAGGTCACAGGTCAAGGTCAAAGTCACAGTGGCCTTATTTTGGTATGCGACACAGAGCTATCCCAAGATGTATCCACATACCAAGTTTGGTATCTCCAAGTGTTATAGTATTGAAAATACGGTGCAGACAAGAGGTGAAAGTGTCTGTGGATGTTCTACTGGCTAAATGTGAAGGGGAACGTAACATTCATTCAACCGGCACATGACAATGATATAGGTCACTAGTTGTTGAATGCCAGCCAGGGTAGCAGGAGAACTATTCTGTACAAAGTAAGTGTATTACAGGGTTCCCACAGTTTTTTGAGAACAAAACTCAAGTTTTTTTCCAGGTTTTCCCACTGTTTTCAAGGACAATTTATACCAGTGTTTGTCCGACACCGTTGTTGCAAAAACGTTAAATTCCTGTGAAGTTTCATGAAAATCCGTCAAGTAGTTTCAGAGGAGTAGTGGCTACAAGTTTTCATTATATAACTCTATGTAAACAAAGATGGTCACTGACAGCTATGTTTAACATCGAATTAGAACGATTTTTGACAAGGACCAACATCATGTCATGCTGTATCATTTTAAGAAAAAGTCCCATATCAATATCACTTATAGTTTTCAAGAAGTAGTCGCTACAATCTTGTATTTTGAAAATATATTTTTAGCCATGGCGGCCATCTTGGATTTTCGGCCGACCTGAAATTTTGCTAGGATCAATTAGACATCAAGGGCAACATTCGTGTGAAGTTTCATAACAATCCGTCAAGTAGTTTCAGGGGAGTAGTCACTACAAGTATTCATTATATAACTCTATGTAAACAAAGATGGCCACTGGCAGCCATGTTTAAAGTCGAATCAAAATAATGTTCGACTCGGATAACCATCATGTCATGCTAATAATTTTAGAAAAAGTCCCATATCAATATCTCTTATAGTTTTCAAGAAGTAGTCGCTACAAACTTATTTTTTAACAAGAGGTCAATGACCGTGAAGCTCTACTGATTGATTTTGATTTCAGGAAGTAGTCGCTACAGACTTGTTTTTTGAAAATCTATTTTTAACCGTGGTGGCCATCTTGAATTTCCGGCCGACCTGAAATTTTGCTAGGATCAATTAGACATTAAGAGCAACATTCTTGTGAAGTTTCATGAAAATCCGTCAAGTTGTTTCAGAGGAGTAGTCGCTACAAGTTTTCATTATATAACTATATGTAAACAAAGATGGCCGCTGGTAGCCATGTTTAACGTCAAATCAAAATGATTTTCGACAAGGACCAACATCATATCATACTGATCATTTTAGAAAAAGTCCCATATCAATATCTCTTATAGTTTTGAAGAAGTAGTCGCTACAAAGTTATTTATTTTAAATCTATTTTTAGCTGTTGCGGCCATCTTGAATTTTCGGGCGACCTAAATTTTTTCTAGGATCAACAAGATATCAAGAGCAACATTCCTGTGAAGTTTCATGAACATCCGTCAAGTAGTTTCAGAGGAGTAGTCGCTACAAGTTTTTACTATATAACTCTATGTAACCAAAGATGGCCACTGGCAGCCATGTTTAACGTCGAATCAAAATAATTTTCCACAAGGATCAACATCATGTCATGCTGATCATTTTAGAAAAAGTCCCATATCAATATCACTTATAGTTTTCAAGAAGTAGTCGCTACAAACTTATTTTTTAAAAATCTATTTTTAGCTGTGACGGCCATCTTGAATTTCCGGCCGATCTGAAATTTTGTTAGGATCAATTAAACATTAAGAGCAACATTCCTGTTAAGTTTCATGAAAATCTGCCAAGTAGTTTCAAAGGATAAGTCGCTACAAGTTTTTACTATATAACTCTATGTAAACAAAGATGGCTGCTGGCAGCCATGTTTAACGTTGAATCAAAACAATTTTTGACAAGGACCAACATCATGTCATGCTGATCATTTTACAAAAAGTCCCATATCAATATCACTTATAGTTTTCAAGTAGTAATCGCTACAAACTTGTATTTTGAAAATATATTTTAAACCATGGCAGCCATCTTGAATTTTCGGGCGACCTGAAATTTTGCTAGGATCAATTAGACATCAAGAGCAACATTCCTGTGAAGTTTCATGAAAATCCGTCAAGTAGTTTCAGAGGAGTAGTCGCTACAAGTTTTCATTATATAACTCTATGTAAACAAAGATGGCCACTGGCAGCCATGTTTAACGTCGAATCAAAATAATGTTTGACTCTTATAACCATCATGTCATGCTGATCATTTTACAAAAAGTCCCATATCAATATCACTTATAGTTTTCAAGTCGTAGTCGCGACAAACTTCTTTTTTAAAAATATATTCTTAGCTGTGGCGGCCATCTTGAATTTCTGGCCGATCTGAAATTTTGCTAGGATCAATTAGACATTAAGAGCAACATTCCTGTAAAGTTTCATGAAAATCTGTCAAGTAGATTCAGAGGAGTAGTTGCTACAAGTTTTCATTATATAACTCTATGTAAACAAAGATGGCCGCTGGCAGCCATGTTTAACGTCGAATCAAAACGATTTTCGACAAGGACCAACATCATGTCATGCTGATCATTTTAGAAAAAGTCCCATATCAATATCACTTATAGTTTTCATGAAGAAGTCGCTACAAACTTGTTTTTTAAAAACCTATTTTTAGATCTGGCGGCCATCTTGGATTTCACATCAACATGAATTTTTGCTAGGATCAACTAGACTTCATGGGCAACATTTCTGTAAAGTTTCATGAAAATCCATTTAGTAGTTTCAGAGGAGAAGTCGCTACAACAAAATTTTTACAGACAGACGGACAGACAGACGGACAGACGGACAACGGACGCCGCACCACGGCATAAGCTCTGCTGATCTCTGATCAGTAGAGCTAAAAATGATACTGGATATATAAATTGTGACACCCATTTCAAATACTGCAAGATTGCCATGTGTCCCTTTAAGTGCCTCCTAATTAGTTGTACACATGGTAGCGTAAACTGGAACAATGGCAAGTGTGAACCGGTGTTTAATCGGCTGTTTCTGAATTGGGTTCATTTTATGGTTGATTGTTCAATCAACATGAAACAATACAAAAGGTGCGATTACTCAAATTCATAATGTATGTAGCATTTCTGAATTTGCAGCGCGGTCTTTCTAGATTATTTGGAACTCGTGTTAGTTGAACTTGTATATGCCTCAGTTTAGCGTTACATTTTTTAAATATATTGCTATTTATTTTATTTCTCTGCATGTTAGCATATTGAAATGCATTTAATGAAAATACTAAATGGTGACAAGAGTCTGCATTTTTGTATTTTCTCATTATATATGCATGCATTCATTCTGTCCTTTTCTAAATTTCAGTCTTTACAATTTTTAACGAGAGGTCAATGACCTTGAAGCTCTACAGATTGATTTTGATTTCAGGAAGTAGTCGCTACCGACTTGTTTTTTGAAAATCTATTTTAAACCGTGGCGGCCATCTTGAATTTTCGGCCGACCTGAAATTTTGTTAGGATCAATTAGACATTAAGAGCAACATTCTTGTGAAGTTTCATGAAAATCCGTCAAGTTGTTTCAGAGGAGTAGTCGCTACAAGTTTTCATTATATAACTCTATGTAAACAAAGATGGCCGCTGGTAGCCATGTTTAACGTCAAATCAAAATGATTTTCGACAAGGACTAACACCATGTCATACTGATCATTTTAGAAAAAGTCCCATATCAATATCTCTTATAGTTTTGAAGAAGTAGTCGCTACAAACTTATTTATTTTAAATCTATTTTTAGCTGTGGCGGCTATCTTGAATTTTCGGGCGACCTAAAAAATTTCTAGGATCAACTAGACATCAAGAGCAACATTCCTGTGAAGTTTCATGAACATCCGTCAAGTAGTTTCAGAGGAGTAGTCGCTACAAGTTTTTACTATATAACTCTATGTGACCAAAGATGGCCACTGGCAGCTATGTTTAACGTCGAATCAAAATAATTTTCCACAAGGATCAACATCATGTCATGCTGATCATTTTAGAAAAAGTCCCATATCAATATCACTTATAGTTTTCAAGAAGTAGTCGCTACAAACTTATTTTTTAAAAATCTATTTTTAGCTGTGACGGCCATCTTGAATTTCTGGCAAATCTGAACTTTTGCTAGGATCAATTAGACATCAAGAGCAACATTCCTGTAAAGTTTCATGACAATCCGTCAAGTAGTTTCAGAGGAGTAGTCGCTACACGGTTTTACTATATAACTCTATGTAAACAAAGATGGCCGCTGGCAGCCATGTTTAACGTTGAATCAAAACGATTTTTGACAAGGATCAACATCATGTCATGCTGATCATTTTAGAAAAAAGTCCCATATCAATATCTCTTATAGTTTTCAAGAAGTAGTCGCTACAAACTTGTATTTTAAAACTCTATTTTTAGCTTTGGCGGCCATCTTGGATTTCACATCAACATGAATTTTTGCTAGGATCAACTAGACTTTATGGGCAACATTTCTGTAAATTTTCATGAATATCCTTCCAGTAGTTTCAGAGGAGTTGTCGCTACAAATAAAAGTTTACGGACAGACAGACGGACAGACGGACGACGGACGCCGCACCATGGCATAAGCTCTGCTGATCTCTGAAACTACTGGAAGGATATTCATGTATATTGTGGATGGGTTTAAAATGTACCTACAGCGTTCCATGTACATCTCCAGTTAATAAACAATCAGGAAAGCCAATTCCTGGAAAATTTAACATCAACGGAAATGATTTAAAGTCAAAATATCAAAATGCACTTTTAGATGTAAATGGACAAATTCTCATTCAGGATTTCTTTGAAAGCTTAAACTTAAAGGTCCATCTATAAATACATTAACTGAAAAGTTAACAAATATATTTATATCAGCAGGAATTAAGTCGACTCCTTTTAAAAACTTCAAACCAAAACTCAAAAAAACAAAATATAAAATCCATTAAAAAATGGTTTGATAAAGACTGTTTAATATTTAGAAAAGAAATAAGACAATTGGGGAAAAAACTGCAAAAAGATCCTAATAATATTTATTTAAGAAAAACTTTTCATGAAAATAGAAATTACTATAACAGGTTGGTTAAAAGGAAAAAATCTGACTTTGTTAAAGCCATAACAAACAAATTAGAGGACCTCCACGAGAATGACCCGAAAGCATTTTGGAAAACTATAGACTCTCTAAAAAGGATAGATTGTTCAAACGAAAACCCAATATCTGTTGATAGATGGATTGACCATTTCAAAAAATTACTTAACAAAGAGAATGACATTTTAAATTTGGAGGTAGAAGAAAATAACAATAAATTCAATACACAGCTAGATTTTGATTTTACCCATAAAGAAATTTCAGACAGAATCACATCATTAAAAAACAATAAGCAACCGGGCATGGATCTTGTTATCAATGAATTTATAAAATTCAGCAAGCCAATTTTAATTGACCTATTAGTGGGAAATTTCAATAAAATTCTTACTTCAGGAACATTTCCGGATCAATGGAACATATCTATTATTTCTGTAATACATAAAACTGGAGATGTAAATGATTGTAATAATTACAGAGGCATAAGTATTTCGTCATGCATAAGTAAATTATTTACTTCATTATTGCAGCACAGGTTACAAACATTCATAGACAATAATCACTTACTTAATGAATATCAGGCAGGTTTCAGACCAGGCTATAGAACCACAGACCATCTTTTTATATTAAAAACTCTGATTAACAAATATGTATATAAGAACAAAATACCGATTTATGCAGTATTTGTTGATTTTTCTAAGGCATTTGACACAGTGTGGAGACCAGGTCTCTTTAAAAAAACTTCTCAATCTTGGTGTTGGTGTTAACTTCTATAATATTGTAAAACATATGTATTGTAATACTAAGTTTGTTTGCAAAAATGAGAACTACATATCTGATACTATAAATTTTAATAATGGAGTAAAACAAGGGGACGGATTAAGACCCCTCTTGTCTGCAAAATTGGTTGAACAACCTGTCAGAATATTGTACAAGATGAAAGTTGACAGTAAATACAAACAAAACTAAAATTATGATATTGAGCAATGGTGAAAGGAAATTACGTGCCCCTAAATACATTAATGGAATCAAACTGACGCAGGTAGACACTTACCGATATCTTGGTTTTGAAGTATTTTTCAATGGTAACTTAAAACATACAGCTAATGCTTTGTATGAAAAAAGTCTGAAAGCAATTTTTTCATTGAAAAAGAAGCTAAATAACTTCGAAGATATCCCAGTTCACATTCAGTTGAAATTATTTGATGCTCTTATTAAACCTATATCCACCTACGGAGCAGAAATCTGGATAGCTGACTTCAATTGCAAACCTAATAAACTTGATAATCTTCCCTTTGAAAAACTTCATAACAGATTTTGTAAACATACATTAGGGGTTCACAAGAATTCATCAAATTTTGCATGCCGTTGGGAATTAGGCAGATCTCCTATCTTTCAATTTGTGACTGATCAGACTTTTAAGTTCTATGATCGATTACGTCAACTTCCACCTTCAAGGCTTTTATTTAAGGCATTTATCACAGATACTAATCTTTATAATGAGGGGAGCCAGTCCTGGTATAAATTGTTGTCAGATAGGGCAACAGAACTACATATTGATACAAATAATTTTGACATGAACCATTTTAGATCAAAATCTAAATCTCATTATTCGGAAACTTTGGATGCTAATCTTTGTAATTATAAAGTCAACCAAGAACTCAAGCTTAATTTTTACTCAAATATTTGTGACAATTTCGGAATTCAGACATACCTACAACTTGGACTACCAAAATCAATTACTAGGGATTTAACTAGGCTAAGAATAAGCTCACACAGACTTCAAATAGAAATAGGTCGATATGCCCGTCCTAAAATACCACGTGATAGCAGATTATGCTCTTTCTGTGATAAAATTGAAGATGAAATACATTTCCTGTTGCATTGCAATAGAAATTTGCAAGAAAGAAAAGTGCTATATAAACAATTCTCTTCACTAGAAATCAATTGCGATGACATTATCTTAGCTAAGAAACTTTTAAATCCAAATACCAAAAATGACTGTTCCCTTCTCTGCTCTTTCATATCAAAGTCATTAGTTAATATGTAATCTTTTTATAGGCAGATAAACTACACAATATAATAGTTATGCCTGTATTTTAAATACACTATTGTTGTAGTATACTCTATAATAGCAACTGATCTTTTTCTACTTTCTGTTCTAGGATGATAACTGTACTCTGTTTATTTCTGTACTAGCTTGTTTATACAGTTTTTCCTAATAAAGAATTGAATTGAATTGAAATTATCAGGCGTCAAACATGATCAAGACTAATTTCATGTAGATCAATCCGTGACAACAAAAAACATTCATAAACTGAAAATGTGTGCTAACTTTATTGACACGTATGACAGTGGAGAGTGTAAACTTGCACATATTCTACTTACGATAAATTGTTTCGTTCTAACTGGAGCACTCTTGCTGCACAAAAGAAAACAAAATGGAGGAATGGCCGGATCAAAACGGAAATGGACTGCTATGACGTCAGACTGTTCCAGTAAAACATTACTTTCATGAAACGCCTCCCGATATTTCGCGATATACATGCTTATCCTGCAGTTGAAGACTCAGTATGCAAACTTCCCTAAAATACCTCAGACTTGGGCGAGCCAAAACAATGCATGTGTACACGTATGACACCAACTATCTATTCCATGACATTGACACCTGCATATCCCCCACTTTTCAAAGTTGACTGCATTGACTACTGTCAGAAATGTTATTACATTATGCATTCCTTTCTGCATGTTAGCTACCGTAGAAACAGCAAGCGTGTGGCACTTTATTCAGAGGGTTACCGTAAAGCATATTTACACCAGTGTGTGAAAGAAAACTTTGTAAAACCTTTAGAGCTGATGAAGGTATTTTTAATCTATGGAAGTGTTTATTTTAAAACAAAGACAAAATCAAACAAAGAAATCTTGCATTCGACACAGGGCTGAATTTAGGCCAGGAAGTTAGGGAGAAGTCACATTTTAGGGAGAAGTGGAGAGAATTTAGGGAGATTTCACGCGACGTGTATACGTAGACAACGGTTGAATAGTCATCACCATGTATATTGCAATGCAGTGAATACGGTGTAATGCACACTAATTCTTTTTACTCTATAATATGAGCTTGAAATATTGATGCAAATTTCTCTGATAATGGATTTATTACTATACTGTAACTTTTTAAACTTCTTTTTTTTTTCTTTTTCTTTTTTTTTAAATTTCGGCGACTTGAACTTCGCTTTGATGTGCTGGCGTTTGTGTAACATGTACAGACACACAAAAAATTAAGGCTTCTAAGTGCAAGTTATGTATTTACTTATAAATAGTAGTGTTACTGACTTGTTTTATAAATGATCACAACTGCGTAAATTATTGTATTAAAGCAGTAAAACATATTAGATATTTGTAAATCAATGTCTTATTGTGTAAGAAATATTTCATGTTGACATACACTTTTATAATTAATGTATGACACCTTTTCTATCAACATCATTCACAGCCTTATTATTGATGATTTCTAAAAGCACCGCATTTTAGCAATCAAAAGGCGCCGCATTTTAGAATACTAAAGACCCAGAAGTGAAACCGAATGATATCCCCTTTAATTTATAACACGAATTTATGATCATGTGTAAAATAAACACTGCCTTGTCTGTTGAAAAGTTGATTACATACCAGCAAATGTTACTTGTACTCATGGACATCTAAGTTTAAATTAACATTCGAAGCGCAAAGCAGCCGTCGAAATTGGCACAATCCCGAGACTGGTAAAATGCCTGCCAGGCTTGCCCAATATCCAAGAACTCCCAGCAAATGTTACTTGTACTCATGGATATCTAAGTTTAAATTAACAGTCGAAGCGCAAAGCAGTGGACAAAATCAGCACAATCCCGACAATGCTAAAATGCCTGCCAGGCTTGCCCAATATCCAAGAACACAAGCCCAACGGGCTTGTTGATTTGCCGCTCGTTTCAACGGGAGAAATTGGAATCCAGACGAGGGAACTCCATTAACCAATCGTCCGAGGAACGTTTTACTAGGAAACAGAACAAAAAGGCAATTTTTCTTACATAGTTTATTAAACGATTAAATGCAGTAAATAGTCACAGCTCTGTTTATTTAGCGAAATTGGAAAAATACAAGAAAACGCTTGCTTCGTTGTTATTTTGTTAAGGGTTTCCGGGGTTTTTTTCCGGCCAAAAGTATGTAGTTCACAGCACAAAAGCAAAATCTATCCGGTAAAGTCCTCGAAATTTAATGCTTGTGTCCAATGATTACCCATTTTCATTTTCCTTTTATTGAATATTTTTGATTGCCACATGGCCGCATGGAATTCAAATTTTGGCCGCCCAGACCATTTTGTACTCGCCACGGCCGACTGCTAATTTGTGCCCCTGGCACACAAAGAGGCAAAACAACATGAAAACATGAAATATATATATATAAGCAACAAAATTGAATCACTTGCAACAAACCGAAGTCAGGTGGCACGGTTTCAACAAGTTCTCGCTGGAGGGAACAGCT
Organism: Cyrtodaria siliqua; assembly: GCA_037043455.1. Lineage (NCBI taxonomy): Eukaryota > Metazoa > Mollusca > Bivalvia > Adapedonta > Hiatellidae > Cyrtodaria > Cyrtodaria siliqua. The sequence continues at coordinate 19,379 of JAWPHD010002087.1, read as the reverse complement.
TTTTTCAACAAAATCAACAGGCTTCACCAACACTGCTAGGACTAGAACGAGGCCTCCTGAAAGGAGAGAATATTTGATATAATTATACCCCCTTTATAGACATTAACAGCAGCCCAACATTCTCAGCTTTGGGTTATTTTTCCAGTCTGACACACAACAAGTGGATAAAGGAAAATTCTTGTTCCCTGTCCAATTGCTGCTATTGCAGTGCACAAGACAAAATACGTACCTGTGCATATCGGAATACTTCGAAAATGTTATGCACTAGCCTAGCAAGCTTAAATATTTCACAGCCATTTCTCAAATGCATATATATTTTCCTTACCAATTCCACATCTACTTACAATGGCAATCAAGTGAAATCTTCTTTAACACTTCCTCGAATACAACCATATGATACAAAAGCACTTCAGCTTCCAAGATGGCTTCCAAAACAAACGTGAGTGACAGATCTCACTCCCCTATAACTCCGTATTTATAAAGGGTGTGCCGAGCCGACAACACGTATGGGTGAGACACCGAGAAAAGTATTTGTTAATTGCCGAATTGTATAGGTTTCTCTCCATGAAGATGAAAAATGTGATGGCGTGTTTTGTTTTGTTTGTTTTTTATCAATAATGCATGTGATATTGGACCTAAAATGGTTTATTATATGCTTACTTCATATTAAGATTTCCCAAAACTTGCTTACCCACATTTATTTGATTATTACAGCGAAAGTTCACATATTGCTTTGATTTGCTGAAGTACGTTAATTTATACCATTTCAAGCATAATTAATATTGAGTAGATATAACTATGCATTAATATTAGATTATGTAGCGTTTTTGTCGGTGAAAAGTAAAAACACGTCTAATTTTTAGTATTAAATGTATTGGTTTCTAGCAGAGGATGTATTGGTGCACAAACGAAGCCACGTTTTGATGTATTGGTTCCGGCCTGAAGTCATTCATACGAAACAATAAGCAGTTACCGTCGTTCTTCATTACTGCGTCGAAGTGCATGAGGAGGAAAATGTTTCCGTTTTGTGGCCAAATGCTCTTGACGGTGGTCTAACATATTTCCCTTAGCCTCTGATGGGGACGTAAACCGGGCGGTCCCGTGTATAGGTTTATCCTCCGAGCACGTTAAAGAACCATAGGAATCTATTCGATAATAAGAGTAGGGCACGGTTCCCCGATTCCTATGTATCCTTCCCCTCTCTCTGGGGCGGCTCCAAATAACCTATACTGTGTTGATGAGCCGTTAAACAACATTCAATTCAATTCAATTGTAACATTTCAAAGACGCACGTTTAATCTTAAAGGAAAGAATATAATTGGCAATAGACAAAATGTTAAAGAGGCACTACCTATATCTACGCGATTTTTAATGTAAAATATTAAATGCTCAATATTACTGCATTTATATGTATACAAAGCTATTTTATGAGTATTCTAAGAAGAAACATGGTTCGTATTCCAGTTCTGTAAATTATTAATTATGATCAAAACAATATCTTGAATAAAATGCTCTGCCGGAGAACTACGAGTTTTTACGATTTTCTCGGACATGCGCAATGCGATTCAGTTGAACGAAAACAAACTATTCGGGGCAGTTCCGATAGTAAACGAATCGATCGGAACTCTTCGCCAATCCGACGAGTAAGTTCCGATTGTAAACGAATAAGATCGGAAATCTCCGCAACGTTTTTTGTCTAAAACAATTACGAATACAATTTCAAAAATCCGATCTTTTCAATCCTGTTTTTCCCAGCAAAACGCATATTACTTGGGGTGAAATTATTGCCATTTACTTTTTTCGTAGTCCTCTTTATAATTAAGTAAAGTTTATATCAATTGGTGGACAAAAATATATAGGTAGAGCCTCTTTAAGTTTAATACAGAAACTCGAACATTGCATCGAGCACTGACAGCCCTGTGTCAAAGATCTTGAAATTAAACACAACAACAAAGTCCGTCCAAAAGCAAAAAGCTGTCTTACACTTGCAAAAGCTTTTACACTCAGTTACTGCTCATCTTGCGGAGCACGATCGCCTCAACGACTGGGTGGCATTCTTCAATTTTGTCGATACCGGAGAGTTTCGTGTAAAGAACATTGCTGCTCAGTTGTTCCTTAATGTCATTAAGTTTTCGACAATTGAAGTTGTTCAAGCTATGAAGTATACTTCAGAAGTCAAAGAGTTCTGGTCAGTAGGCCAGTCTCTATTCTTAGATTTATGGGTGGCCACAAAACAATTTCTCAGATTAATGAATATGGAGAGAAGTGTGAGAATACTATGAATACAACTGATATAGCAATGATGACTTTTGCAAGCCCAAATGCAGTGATATGAAATAGGTTAAACCTATATGGCGAGCACAGTTCATCTTTGATTGTGCCGCTGCGTATGTATGTGCAAGTCTAGCTGCGAGAATCGTAGCTCTTATGGCGTGTACCTATATCATGGTAGGTACATACCACCATAAGAGCCATGATTCTCACGTCTAGTGCAAGTCTACCTGTACGTGTCTTATGAATCGTGACATCCCACCCCAACAAATTTCAATTTGTGTGTGTGTGTGTGTGTGTATTTCTAAGGATTACAATCCGTCCGCCTATGACAGTCGTCGTGCCCGACGATTATAGGCACACTTGAGTCTGGACTTTTATCTGTGTGTTTGTGTGTGATGTGATGATATGTCTACTTGAAGCAGCGAACTCAATGGTTTCTTTATAGGGCTGCCACACTGGAATACCACACCGTAGTAGACATGATACCCCAGTCACATTATTCTGACACTGGTCAATCAGTCGTAGCACTACCCATTATTTGCTCGTCAGGCAAGGGTTCCATTTTTAAAGTATCTGGGGACTCAACCCACGATCTCCCGAATGCAAGGCAGACGCTCTAACCAGTACACCACAATGCTTCGGTCAAATTTCAATTCGTTCCCAGACAGGACAGATATGGAATGGAATGAACTTCGAACGGCTATCTAGTCATGATCCAGTCTGGATCGACATTGGCTGAATCACCAACCGTCATAAAAGCTGCTACTGCATCAGTGTATGTAAGCTATATATACATAAACCGTGATGCACGCGTATACTTTTTTGCCGAACAACATGTAATTACGGATTCAACGTTATGTCATTACGAAAAATGTATATATATGATTTAAGCTTTTTTTTTATTTGAATATACGTCTAATATACGTCTTGTTTTCAACGTGTGTTAAATTGATTCATACGTATTGTCTAATCATTATGATGATGTATGTTTGAGAAAAGTACAATGATTTTAAAACATAGGAATTTGTTGTTTCCTCCTTGACATTTAATAAATGGTGGTCCATTTTCAGAATATTAGTTCAATATTTAGTTGAGTATGTCTGGGGGTGGAGGACACCGGGTCCATCGTTTTCAATCAATATATTCTGAAAATGCACCTAATTCATCAAATGCTATGTAGAAAAGACGTTGGTTTGTTTCACTGTTCTTGACGTTTAGTACTAGCTGTGCTCAAGATACTTAATAGTTTCTACATCTATATTTTAAGAAACTGAGTGACCTATTTTACCCTAATGTTTCTGTCGGTGGTAGAAAAACAAAAATAGTGAAATGATAGGACAGAGAAAAGTATAGATTGATTGAAGCAGAAGACAGGTAAAGTTTCCAAACCGTGTTTTCATCACCTTCAAATTTGAACGACTCCGTAGCATCAGACCAAACCGGATGACCGGTTACAGGTACACTGGCATAGGAAGGTTTCATTTATATGGGGGTCCAGTGGAACCCTCAAACTTTGTTAAAAGTAACAAAAAAAAAAAGCACCAATAGTGGCGCGAAAGCCGGATTGCGAATTTAACATTTTAAGTGAAAAATCTGTGTGAAAATGGGGGTAGTCCAGGTAAATTACATGACATAGTTTGGGTTATTTTCATATAACATTTGTAATGATGTTAACAAGTGTCAAGTTTCAAAGCTTTTCGACAATACATTTTTGAGAAATGAGGAAAAAACAAAAACTTTAACGAAAACTTCAAAACTCGTAGACGGACGGACGGACGGACGGACGGACAGACACATGGAAATCGCCGAACTGCAAGCCTGGATTTGCTACGCAATCCAGCCAAAAATAAAAAATACAAATTCTGTACATTATGGTGGAGTCTAAACCCGACAAATTTGCTATTATTTCGGGCGTTTGTTTAAGCTAAAGGGTTTTCAGCTATGTGAGTGAGTAATTTTAACAAAATGTAAATACATTATAATTATATAATTGGAACTGGCAATTTTAGTGGTAAATAAAAAATTCCTATCTATCTGTCTACATCCTGCATTAGCATGCCGTGTTGCTGGGACAGCAAAAAAAAAAAGAAATCTCAAATATAACTTCAGTAGTTTCAGAATGTCTTAATTTCGGTTTGCCCAACTCATTAAAACCATTTTTGGATAAAAGGTCGAAGCGCCCCAAAATATGCAACATAGGGTAAAAATTCCTTTTGAACTTCCCCTACCCAAACACGCCAGTCAGATTATTGGAATCTCGGGAAGGAGGCTGTTCCTACCCCTGTCAGTGTGAGTAGCATCTTGGGCCTAACCATCGTTTAGTCACTCTAGACCTGGTGTTGTTCTAAATACTAGTAGTTATATTTTTTCATAATGGACCATAATGTTACTGTGCGGTAAAAAAAGATGCGATGACAGAGTGGTTAGCTTACTTGCCTCTGGATATAGAAGTCTGGGGTTCGACTCCCGGAGGTTCACGTCTCGAGAATTGATAACGCACTCCCTTAGATCTAGAACTATTCGTGTACGATAGTTAAAGTTACTGTGAAAGTATGTCATTCTTCCCTACTGATGTAAAGCCGTTGGTCTCCTGTGCAGGGAGAGACATACCATATTCAGGTTAAAAATCTCGCTGAACTTCTGTGGTTATCATAAAAAAGCCTGCAGGTAAACTCATCCACAGAAACGAAACTGTGATAATCATAAGTATGTGTATAATACGTCAATAGTATTGAAAGAAAGAACGAAAGAAAAAAGAAACAAAGAAAGATGGATCGGTAATAAGCACCTTGCTCACTAATTGTTTACTAACAGACCATACGTCATAATGTGACGACATACGATGATGACGTAAATCAATGACGTCTTGTCATTGTATTATAATTTCCGTAACATTTCCGGAAATTGCCAGATTGTTCGGGTTTGACACGAATGAACACGGAATAACCTCGTCGATTTCCGTCAATGGCTTACAATAGTAGACGACCGAATACGGAAATCTGCGAAGAATTCCGATTGCATTCATGGCTTTACGGGAAAATAAACAAATGAAAGATAGTTTTTAACCAAATCATTTGTTTATCCTAATCGGTTAGCAAGACATATACATTTCTGCGACACGAAATATACTTTTATTAAATTGTGAAATGTGTTGACGAATTTTCGCCAATGAACAACGCGCAAGGTAACACTTTGGGCTATGCTTCCGGTTAATGGCCGTTTTGGCGACATTGGTAAAAATGCAATTTCATTGTCATTTTTGGAAGGGTTCGAGAAAGGTTTTTAATGTTTTTTTCACCTCATTCTGCTTGGAAACCACCATTCTTAATGATTTCTACGAATGCTTATCTTGTTAATTTCGTAACGAAATATGCTACTTTACGGTTGAAGTCGCCCATAAACTGCCGTAAATGACCCAAGACTTTTCAAAAGGATGGATGGGTATGTTTACTTTTCGCCTGCATGATACCATAGGAGCTCGCTTGCGCTCGCTATTAAATGGCCAGAAAAAGAAATGACTAGACGAAGAAAGTCGGTATCGAATGTAGTTGACCTGGCATTATAGATTCAAATATTAAAGATGTACCTGCCAATAATGCAGCAGAAAATAAGTCCTATAATCTTTGTATGGTCGGGGGAAAATAACAGCAGGATTTGGAAAGAATCTAGGAGAGGACGACTTATTTGGACATGAGTCACAGCCATCTCTCACGGAAAAGGTAAACTGATTAGAAGATTAGAAGTCGAGCTTCTTACTATCGAACAAACACGAGAGGAAATTTGTAAACGGATAGAAAGAGATATATAATTCAGTTTCGGAGTTAAGCACAGATAATAAGCTTCTCCATGGAAAAATGCTTGATAGCATGTCAGTTAATACAGAAAGAATTAAGGAAATGCGATTTCTATGAAAGAGAGAAAGGTATACAATATCATGTATATGTCGTCTATGCACCAAGACACTGTGTGGTAGAAACCAATACAACGCACGCAGACTTCGTTTGTGCACCAATACAAAATAGAAAACTGTCTATGTTTAATGTTTGCGACGTTTGTGATGTTTAAAGAGAATGCTGGCCTTATTTACATTATCAACCTGTTATGGAAATAATTATTCGTTGCATTCAGAAAGGAATGGGTAAAAATATTATTAAAATCCCAGAGATTACACGGTTGTGTGCAATTATTGCACCGTTTTCACTATGCTTCGTCTTTGTAATAGATAATACAAAACACGCCAATCTGATTCATGTACCTATTATTTATATTTTCAAGATAGTAGTATTCAAAGTATCTTACCTCGAAATGAAAACAAGAATAGCGTTTCCTTTATGACAAAATGTTTGAAAATACGTTACACACAGTGTACTGCTCGGCTGAGAACCATTTCATTCATCGGTGTGTCACCCATACGTGTTTTCGGCTAGGCACACTCTTTGCATATACGGAGTTATAGGGGAGTGGATCTTCCACAACAAACAAACCTTACTTACTCGACGCATGCGCACTCGCATACAACTAACACAACAAACAATCTTCACAGGTACCCGAACTTCTCTTCGCATTACTAAATTTACAACCGTCACAATAACAGAATATCACATCTAATTACCTTTCACCTCAACTGAAACAGCCTTGAATACTTCCTCAAACGCGACAAAAACAATGCCGGCTTCCTAAACTGACAAAATTGCCTGACGCGCATGCGTACTCACACAAAAAACAACAACATCAGTTGGCCTAGATCACACGTTTATACATCACATTGGTAAAATAATTCTTCATACACACACCAACCACATCAAACGTTCCCCTAAACCGTCCAAGTATAACCAGAATTTCAAAACTGTACACACACATTCTGCATTTTCATCACGACTGACAGTCAGTCGACCGCTGACCACAGGCAGTCGAGAGCAGTCGAGAGCGCTTGAGACAAAAATACATTTAACCAATACATCATCACAAAACTCACAACATATACACGTACCTACCTTTCGTCGCGAACTTTTGGACAACCGTTACTCACGAGCTCTAATGCAATTCGTTTAATATCCTCAATCGAAATGCTCACGACATTCAACTGTGCTGCAATAAAAATGGCGTCCTCAAAATGTCTCTAAAATTGTCTGTGCATGCGCGGTAAATATGACGTAGGCGTTAACACCAGATTTATATATACATATTAGTATTCATCCAAGAGATAGCAACTTATGTAATACCAAATTCAACGTCCCGTTCATGAATCTTTATCCACTACTGTCTTTCCGTACTAGAAAAATAATAACTTCCTCCCTGCTCATAATTCCGAAGAATTATACTCGGGGTTTTAGACCATGAGCCATACACGTTTTTGTTACCGTCTCAAGGGACAAATTCTTACTAGTACCATGTTATTGAGTACCTTGTAGAGAAACCGAAAATCCATGATAGCAGTGCTAACACGGTAGCTGATTCCTGTTATTACAGTTATCTCCCCCTTTTAAATAAAAATCTGATTACTTTAAAAAAATTAAAACAGTTTTACATAGAGTTATGAAGGAAAACTCTAAAAAAAAAACACCTTCTTCTCTAAAACCGTAAAAGCTAAAGGTATAATATTATGCATGTAGCATGTAGCATAAGCTTATGGTCCACTAGCACCTTTGTTTAAATGGTGACACTTGGATCATATCTGGTCCCGTCCCAGGGTCATATATTTATTTAGAGTCATATAGAAAAATATTTAAAAAATATTCTTTAAAAAATGAGAAAAGAGCCAGCGGTCTAATGTTTTGCATGTAACATAAGCTTATGGTCTCTATCAGTTTAACTCAAACATGACACTGGAGACACATATGGCATGGTCTCGGGGGTCACAGTTTTCCAAAGAGTTATATAGGAAAGTCTATATGCATATTGTTCTCTGAAACTACAAGAGCTAGAGGTCTAAAATGTTTCATGTAGCATAAGATAATTGTCCCCCAACCAAGTTATTTAAATGGTGACCCGGCAGTCACACTATTACATGCAGTTATTTAGGAAAGGCTTGGTTACAATTGATGACAATGGGGTCAAATATGGCCCCTACAGGTTCTCAGTTTTGCGTAGATTTATATCTAAAAAATACTGTTGTTATTAAAGAACATGAGAGCACTTTGAGACAAGGCCAGTGGGTCTATTGTTTATGGCTTCCGATATTTTTATCCTTTTTTTTTTGTAGTTCAAATGTAGTTATAAGTATTATAGCAATTATTTATTAGAATGTGATTTTCGATAATGTATTACATTATAAAGACTTAAATAATTAAAACGCTTAAGTAAATGTCTATTAAGGATGTTAACAAATCGCATATTGAACAAATCCATGAACTAAAATCACAAAGGAGACCATTGCATTGTCAACTCATGGCAAAAAAGGGAGTCACTTTACGTTTATACTGTTCATGTTTAGGTGTTTGTAATACAAATGTGCACTCTTACGTAATAGCATCGGTATGTCAGACATAGCTTATAAAGTATAAATCTGAAAATATAACCGTGTTCACTAAGTGTGAACTTCGTCTTCTTCTTTTAATTAAAGGGTATTCTCAGAGGACTGCCTACCTCCCACCTTCTGTAGGAATCGACACGAGAATAGAGGAGGAGCAGGCATAGTAATACGCCTGGTTATGAATGCCTCTATAGTGTCGGTGTCGGTGGATTGAGTTGGAAGAAGATTCCTGATTGTCCGTGGGTAAAAGGAGTATTTGTATACATCCTTCTGGACAGTAGGTTGATAAAGTCGACAGGGACGACCTCTGATATGCTTGTTGTTTGGCATTACTAGGTTTGTGTCTACATCCACTGTCCATATTGGATCTTAAACAGCATAGTTACTCGGTTGCTGTACCTTCTGTATTGTAGGGATTCCCACTTCAGGTCCTGTACCATCTTTGTTACACATCCCTGTGTACGATAAGTATAGTTCCAGTGTACAAACATGCAGCTCTCCGCTGGACTTGTTCCAGGTTATGTATATCAGTTGTCTTATGTGAATCACATACGGTGGATGCATACTCCAGTGTAGGTCGTACACATTTTGGTATATGCGACAGACTTCACTGGTTTGGTCAACTAACCTGTTGGCCTTGGCTATTGTACAATTGACGTGGTGCTTCCTTGTGAGGTCTTCGTTAAAAGTTACTGTCGACTACTTCATAAGTGTGTGGCCATGTAGTTGATAGGATGTGTTGATTGCGGTGGCTCTGATAACTGTACATTTTGCTGGGTGAAATAATTTCATTTGCCAGTCTTCTTTTCATTTCTCAAGAGCTGATAGGTTTTTCTGAAGTAGTAGCGATAATCTGGGTACCGATCTTTATATCTAAGTGTCTACAATATGTGTTATCTTATATGTTATGCTATATTATAATATCAAGTAATATTATTTAAATAAGATAATCTGTACTGGGTATTCTGCATTTTATTATCCAAAAACCTTAATTGCCAAATTTATTAAAACATAAATGAGCTGGGCATATATAAGGCTTGCACTGCAGAAGTACAACACCAACCTTAAAACACTTCTGCGACTAGGAATATCACAACCCTTATTTTATGGAGATGTGGTCTATAAACTTCGGAAGGTAAGGGATCTGGCGGGTTTCCTGACAACTTTACAAAATTAATCAGGAAGTTCGTCAGAAAAGGGTATGACCCTTTAGTATTACAAAGTACTGCATGTTTAGTGATTGACCCCTCTACAGTCAGCCACTAAGCTTCACTTTTCCCTTATGCGATGACTGTAAAATCTTATGGGACTCTATAATTGCACCTAATGAAACCCCGACCAAGGGAGGTAGGTGCATGAGCTTTCGTCCCTCGGGTTTACTGGTCGTACCCTAGATTGGTTTTCTCTTTGGCTGCAACTGCTGTGGTTGTTCAGTACAATTCTGAATACATCCTGAGATGTTTCTTATTTTGCATTTTATATAGCTTTACAACAACATCTTAGTGTTTCTTTTGTTAGTTTCTCTGGATGAGGACTTTATTGTTAGAGAATTCTTTTTGATGTGATGTAGTTTTGTTTACACTGTCTTGCCTATTTGGGTGCTGAAGACAGGATAATAGCGAGGATTGTGTACACATAAAATCGATTCAAGCTAACCTAACCAATAATGCCTACTGACCGTTCCAAGTCGGTAACCCTGTCCTCACCACCCTTTCTGTTGTATTTTGTCTTTTTCATTCAATAATTAATTAAATTTGCTCCTTGTTTGTAGTACAGTACGGACTTACGATGTCATTGCGTTTGGGTCACACACCTCTATTATCTCCCCTGAAAGCTCACGGACCTAGAGACAAAAGGAAAACAGAAAATAATTCTATTTTTTCTCAATTTTAGGCAATTTTTAATTTGAAAAATAGGTTTTTCTTTGCTTTAGCATACATCTGCCGTGTAAAAGACAGATGATACAGAAAATCCCATATTGATATGAGGCTTCATTCAAATTTCAGAATTGTTTAACCGAAGCACCGCATATTCAGCCAGATAGTGTATGAATTTTGTATTTTCCATAGGGTTTACAAAACATGAGCGAGAAAAAAAAACCTGGCTAACTTATGTATTTTATTGTTTTAAATTACTGGTCTTGGCTATACTGAAGATATTAAACCAACAACAATGTCTGCTGCCCTGCTTTGAAGCTCAGATGTTGGAAAAGGCTGTACAGTAACCCTATGGGAAAATTAATTGAGGTGTGAGACCTTTGGACGCTATGGTTTCTATAGGACCCTATATCTCATTTTTTCAGGCATATTGCAACTCCACATACATGAAGCCAACTTGCTAGATAAGATTGACCGTTGTAGATATAACCTTCATGACGTTTTAACATTATAGTTGTATGTATCTTAATGCAGTAACCATGTTTGAGCCCATACAGCCTGCTGATGCGATGGATAGCACTAGCGTCATGACATCCAGAATACCCTGGTTCAAACCTCAGCGGCGCCAGTGAATTTCGTCGGTGTGTTCTTGAGCAAGACACTTGCCCTTTCCCTCATCCGCCTGATGGGGACGTAAACCGGGCGGGCTCGTGTATCGCATGTTTTCCTCTCCGATCGCGTTAAAGAAACATAGGACTCTTTTCGTTAGTGGAAGTAGGACAGGTTCCTATGTATCCTTCCCCACTCTCTCTCTGAGGTGGCTCTAAATAACCTTATATGTGTTGATAAACCATTAAACAACAGTCAATTCTGTTTCTTTAAAAGTGCATATTGAAAAGTCTCACCCTCAAAATAAAGGGTAAAACCTTTCACAAAACGTTTCGGAGAAAATGCTCATACTGAGATCAATGATGACTAGCTTAAAGCAATACAATTCTTTGTCATTGTTGGCATTGTTATCCCTTCAGAGAACAATAAACCTTCTTTTTAGATACCTGTCATTCAAGTTGCACTTGCGTGCGCAAATAAAGAGGTGATGCTTACTAACAGTCCTAATCCTAGGTTAAATCAAATATGAAGGACATCGCAACCTATATAATTAAGATACTCTTGTAACAACTGCACCGATACTAACGAGTAGTTGCCATGGTAAGTGGTTAGTTTGTACAGTGGTCTGGCTATTCCCTTAAACTTTTCTTCGTCGATTCTATTTTATTTATTACTTTATTTATTTTATAATTTACTTTTATTTCATGTCTTTATATGTAATACATAATCCAAATGTTTAATCATAATAAGTATTGTAATAGCGCATACACCTAAAAAAATGAAGACTAAATTAAATGTATGTTATGAAAAGAGTAAAACCGCACATTTTTAAATTCCTTTGGACTGTTTGTGTCATTTGTGCAATATATGTCTCTATCCGAACATTTTATTAATATTGATGTTGCAGTTACTGTGAGGAAGATTTATACTTCCACTTCGGCGTGTGTATCACTGAACAAATATATGCAATGCCATGAACGATAGAACGTTGCATACTACATTTTTTCCTGAATCTATACTAGCAATCCCTACTTCATATAATACTATCATTTAAATCATCATAGAAAGGATGTAAATTAGTGATTCTTATAAGTTTACACATATAATGTAAACCATATTGATTAAACTAAATGAATAAACAATGTGTCAATAGTGGGTGGCATTAATTGACTTACAATTTGAAGCAAAATGGAGATTTTAAATATAATTCTATGCTAAACAGAGCTTATTTGCTCTTTATATAACTAAATGAATTGTAACCTTAATTGCATCGTTTAAAAAATACCTCAATAATTATTCAAACAAGTATGACATGCAAAAATAAACATCAAGCAATTAGATGAAAGCGCTACAATGATATTCTATTAATGTTCGATTTTTTTTATATAAGCTACTGTTCCAGATTGCTATCATGGACAAATGTAATCTACATACATTGTTCTTTTCAAAAAGTGATGGTAGAATTTGTCCCTTGAGTTGGTAACAATATCGAAAATGTTGGGTCCTGGCTTAAGGCCTACTTGGGACCCGCATAGCGCAGTTAAAGTGTTGTTTTTTTTGTAGGAATGAATGCATGAATGGAGCGTAATGCTAATCTTTTCATGTTGTTTTTTTTGTTCCCACTTTAGCCCTTCTTTTTGTGGAACGATATAGTTCATCTTTTTGTGAGGAGGCTTATTATACTTATAAAATCAAATACAACTGTTTTACATGTTTGATAGAATTATCGAAATATGGATTGAATAATAGTAATTAAGAAAGAATTAGGATTTAACACAGCCATTTAATACTTCAAATCATGCAGTTGTTTAAATATTGAATTGTTTTTACATAAAATGAAAATACCAACAATTGTTTTGTTTGTATTATGTTTTACGCCATTTCCTCACATACAAATCAAGCTCTCAGTGGGATTCGAACCCGCAGCGGTGAGAGGCGAAGGTTTACAACGATTTGAATGGAGTTTTACATCATTTTAGCACGTATTTTAAAACAATTTGTTTGACTGCATGTATGTAAACATTACTTTTTACGAAATGCAAATCCCCAAGCAGGGTGGAAGGACCTGTGCATTATACATCATCCAGGTTTAGCACGCGCCACCCGTTGACATCACTGCACGTGTCATAATAATGTCGTATATATATATGCTTTGTATATTACATCATCATTTCACTTATTGCTTATCTAAATGATATATTTATTTAAGAATTTATTTAAGAAAATAAAAATTATAATGTTATTCGAAAACATGAATTATTACAATAATAAATACTATTCTATATTTTCAGGTATGTTTTCCTTAATGTCGGAGGAAATGACATTGATGCATCCTGCAATCAACATACTATATTCATGAAAATTGTGAACATTCTTCAGGACTTGGAACATTCTGGTTTTGAGAGGGTGTTTGTGGCCAGTATTATCGAAAGAGATTCGTTTCCAAAAAAGACTGGAACATTCAACAAAATAGAAGATCGGTGAATGAAAACTCCGCAAATATTTCAAGGGCGACTATGTGGATGAGAATTTAACTAATTTAACTAATTGTATAATCAATGTTTGATTTAAATAAGTAATAAAAAATTTATAGTGTCTTTCCGGAACATTGAAACTTCTTTTCGCTAATGCAGAATCTACAAAATATTAACATGGAGTATAACTTTTTAAACAAAAAACATTATCCAGTTTTTTTATGCGTATTACAATTATTTTAATTAAATTTAACTAATGATATAAAACATATTTGAGTTAAATCGATAATAAAGATTTTGCACTGTCTTTTCGGACATTTCTTTTCTTTTCGCGAAAAGAACGTTCTTTTCGGTATCTAGTCATACCGACCTTAACTTATACAATTGGTGCATACCGGTGGTACATTCTTGAATAGGTACGATTGGGCACCAGTCTAGTATCCGGTTCGTTCGGTCTCTTCCGGGTAGAGAAGCGCCAAGTATAGAAGATGATAGAAGGAGGCTGTTCTAATCGAACGTACATCGGCAGAGGTAGAGGTAGAGGATTTCGAACACGCATCAAGATTTCTTAAAAGTATATATTTTATTCAACACATCTGTTGCTAACTTTCGACATGCAAAATGCCAATTAACCTCAATAATTGCTTGCTTTAAATGTCCTAATAACCACAGTTTTCCGCTACATTTAGTACTTTGAAATTACCATTTTATAGATATGGTGACTCGGAAATCTAATTTTATCATGAAAACAAATGACACAATTTAATGAATCTGACATGTTTCTATTTAATTAGGTTATTAGACGTGAAATCACATTTATTGCAAGATTATTAGCCAGCCCAGTATTATCTGATAATGCCTGTCATCAGTATTCGACTCAATTTATAAATGTAAACAATGTGCCTTGTTTACCAGATACAAGATACAAAAGTGTATATAAATTCGGTATGGCATATAAATAGAAACATTATCTATGATGGGAGAAATGCAGAGAGAGAGAGAGTATACAGACGGACAGACATACAGACATATATAACATGGTATGTAACATGTTTAATAAAAGAATATGAAATGAATTTATACTATAGACATGTCACCAATGATTTTATCTTTGCGGTCTGTTTTCTTTTTTTATAAGTACTCCTCAGTAAGTATGCAAGGGGTTTCTGCCAGGACTCGAACCTGAATCTCCTTTCTCGAAAGAAAAGCATGCTTCCTTACACTACAGAAATGGGCCCAAACAGCACAAAACTGATTGTACCAAAACTAGCCAACATTAATTTAAATTTGAACGTATTTAAAATATGTATATTTAAATTAATTTTGGTTTGTGTTTATATCAAATAAATGTTTACAAAATAACCTTCCATTCTAAATTGTAGAACTGTTGCAGAAATACTTTAAATGCAGTTGGAAGATTTTACATGGTTTATGGATTTTTAAACTTCTCGAAAACGATATCACATATTAGGTTTAATCCAAAGATATAATTCTCTGTATGCAATCTGCAGTCACTAGTGACCGATGCATGTGAGTCGAGATCTGACGAGATTATCTCAGAGTTTCAGGGACCTGTGGTAAAAATGTCATAAAATATGATCATATTAATAATCTTAGTGTAAACAAAATATCGGTATGTTTATAAAACAGGACTAGATAACAGAGGACAATCAAGTCATGTAACTTAGACAACCAGTGCTCCACCAAATTGTTCGAAACACCTCTACCTAATTATATATTATTGTAAATATAAGGTACCCCCCCTCCCCCCACACACACTCCCACCCCCACTGGCACTCCCGTATTTTATTTTGTTTCTACATAACCCCTGTCTCCTCCAGCCGCACCGCGAAAATACTGAAAAGGCACCCACATGGACAAAATGTTAAAAACACTCCTTTGATTTTTTTTTTATTGAAAATACCCCTCCACACCCCTCACCTAATATGTTCTAACCCAGTGCTATACCAACTGAGCTACCCCACCGAACAATGCTACATAGTTGTTCTGTTTTTCATTATGTAACTATCGGCTACCAGTACCAGAAAGTTTCCGATCTTGTCGAGTCGTGAAAAAAAAGACATGATCTTGATATTGAGTGTTTACACAAAAAAACACACTGTTGTGAACGCTATAAATATTAATAGTATTTACCCACAGGCCAATGCATATAGGTTATGGTATGGTTGAGCCTGGGATCCAGGGGCTAAATCTACCCATCTTTCATATAACTTTTTAACAATGACCAAAAATCCATTGGAAGAAAAAAAAACTTTCTTCGTGGGTGTGGTGTTCCACCCACGAAGAAAGTTTTTTTTTCTTTTTCCCTTTTATAATAAATTTCACATAATAATCAACCATTTCTTGCTTGTTTTAAAGTAAACGTCACCGGGATACTGAACATTTCGCACAACAGTAAATATTTTATCCAGATAACAACAATACATATTTGTTGACAACGATATCTCTGCAATTAATCTAAAAAATACAATTCTCACACTCACGTATCTTCTTTTGACGCCATATTTGCTTCTCTTCTCTGCCGTCTCTTCCTATTTCAAATTGGCAGAGACGGCAGAGCTTCCGAGAAGAGAAGAGGTCCAAAACGAACAATCAGAAGAGTATCTTCTCTTCTAAGAAGCTCTTCCGCCTTGCCAAACGAACCGGCTATAGGAGTTATGCGGCGAAGTTGTGTACGAGATGTTGCGAATGTTATACGTTTTCATCCATTTTAACAGTTAACATGGCTGATTTAAGCAAAGCTTTGCCTCTAGACACGGGATATCAACAGTTTAAAGCGATTTATCGCGGGTTTGCTTATGTAGGAGGGGCACTAGAACCATTCACGAGACAAAATTTGGAAACACTTCATCAGCGAATATCTACAAAATTGGCTGGTACGCCTCCATGTCAAAATCAGTGCAGTCAACGACATGGAATTCGTGTTCGCTTGTAAGTAGAAGTAATATGCATGACTAATTTGTATATTTTGACTTACACCAATTTTCTTCCAAATAGTATTTATAGAAATAGGATAGATCTACATTTCGCTGTTGATTGTTCAAGGCTGTACAGTACATATGTTTATTTATTTAACACACAAACAAATCTTACAAAGTGTGGTAATGTATTTCAAGATAACGTATCGACCGCAGGTACATAGACGATCTTACATGAGTGTTCGTTTCATTTTGAAACATATGAACGAGTGGGGTGTGGTGGGGGTCGGGTGGTGGGGGGGGGGGGGGGGGGGGGGGGGGGGTCGGGTGGGGGGGGGAGGGGATTTTCCTTTCAGCCGGAATATTTTATTTTCATTTCTTTAAAGCCGGGTTTTTATTTCACTTGACTGAAGTATTTACACTGGCCAGAATATTTTATGTTTTCGCCAGCTTGCAAGCCAGAATATTTTTTTTATAAGTTTTACTATTCGTAAAATAAGAAGAGCTGTTGTAGGTCTACTCAACGTCTGCGTCAAGTTTGATTTCAGTTATTGGCCAAGTCCTGTTATTTCAGCAACCACTGGTCAATGAAACTTGAAATATGTCATCAGTACCATCAAGGACACTGGTAGACACATGTTCCATAACTCTGTATGACATTTTAGCAAAAGCATGGCCCTTTTATTACTTTGAATTTCTGGTTTAAGTTCTTTTTTGACAAGTGCATTTATTTAAACAACTCTAAGTTGAAAGTACACCAACAAAACTTCAGTAAAGCTTGGAATGTCAAGGGCACGGGCACTAGTAGACACATGTTCCATATTAACTCTGTGTTGCATTTATGCAAAGTTATGTTCTTTTTTCGACTTCAAAATTCTAGTTATTTTTTTTAGGGAAGTCCTTTATTTCAATAGGTGATTGTTAATTATTAATACAACTTCAGTAAAGCGCGGATGCTAGTAGACACATGTTACATAACTTTGTATTGCATTTTAGCAAAATTATGGCCGTTTTTTCGGGATAAATATGTTCTGTGTTGTATTTTAGAAAATGTGTACCGTATTTTACCTTGTATAATACGCAGTTTTTTTAACTTCTTTTACGGTTTCCGAAAGGCGGGGTGTGGGGAGGGGGGGGGGGGGGGGGGGTGCGTAGAATACAAGGA
Organism: Cyrtodaria siliqua; assembly: GCA_037043455.1. NCBI lineage: Eukaryota > Metazoa > Mollusca > Bivalvia > Adapedonta > Hiatellidae > Cyrtodaria > Cyrtodaria siliqua. The sequence goes on along the minus strand of JAWPHD010002087.1, from coordinate 1,569 downwards.
AACAATACAAACAACTTTTTTCTTGCATTTATATGCAGAAAATCGATGTCAGAATGGAGAAAAAACGCCGATGAAAACATCGGGGACGAACAGACAGACATTTGTGAATGCCGATAATACTTTATTTTTCGTGACTTACTCGCTTTATACAAGCAATTATTGACTTAATATGACTAAGAAATGAATAAAGTTTATTATAAAGCTTGTTTTAATATAAATTATTGCATATTTGCTGTAGAATTTCAATAAACTGACTTGATATCACGTGATTTCCATGATTTTTAGACTGGTACACGTAGTATTGTACAATTCTATTCTCAGATGTTAAAAAATACTTGCAACGACAGTAAACGTGATGATTGCGACATAAATAAAGTGTTCATCTATTATAAAAAATACTTGCATATTTAAACATTGCAGAATTTCAATAAGGATGATCATGTTTTTCCCTTTGTTTTGCTGTTATCCGCTAAGTTGTTTATAATTTCTCACGTTTTGCAAACACAGTACAGACACACTTTAAACACGAGTAGAGTGACACTCTCCATTGATATTTTGAGGATGGGTTAGTCTTTTGATGTAACCGACAATACGCAGTAAAACGTGTAGATCTCTGACAAATAATGGAATGGACCACTCTCATTTAATAGCGACTACCTGTAACACCTAAATTAAAAATGGTTTCGCCTGAGCTGGCGTGTATTCATGATTACACAGTAAAAAGTTTATATGGCATGTAATTCCTAGGTTTTCAGCATGGTTTGGAATTAACGGGAGATTGATAGACAATTATTTTCAGATTAGTTGTTGTACCGTATTATTCAGCTTTAATTATCGTGATGCAATTAGAGAATTTTTTTAAAATTTTAACCTTTTATTTTCGTCTAATGGTTCATCTAGGAAAACTAATATTTTGATTCGTATTATACAAGGAAACTTTTTTACCCCAGTTTTGACCTCTGAGAAGGGGGTGCGTAATATACACGGGTGCGTAGTATACAAGGTAGCCTATTTTCGACTTAGAATTTATTCTATTTTATTTGTTGGCAAATCCATTTATTTCAATACCCACTAGCCATATATCTCTGTCAAAGGAGCTTGACCATGTTGACACGTGTCATCACTTACAGACACTTGTTTCATAACTTTTTATTTCATTTTAGCCAGATGATATTTTCTTTTTCAACTTAGAGTTTCAGTTAAAAAAAAAATAAGCAGCTTTATATATTTCAATGGCACGCCTGTAAATATCATTAGCCCCATAAACCCCACACTTCCAACTCCTACACCACCACCACCACCCTCCCCTAACACGATAACCCAACTACCGAGTGCAAGTAATAATAGTGGCCCACTAAACACGTTATTTAATATAAATAATATCATCGCTTAAAGCTACAGACCCTCTATATTAACTGGTACTAACTCATGAATTCACGTGTGAAATAGTTTCAATCGACGAACACCCCAAAAGTCGGTATATAGGGCAGAAATCGATGCGTAAAATATCCCATTTTTATTTAGCCTTCGTATAGGCATGTATTATAGATCTATGGTACATGTAACATC